>JADDOH010008152.1:0-133311 GCA_016648135.1 Agrypnia vestita
ACGATCCAGGCAGAACCCATTCTCAGTGTGTTTTTTCGGATATTTGGGGTTCTTACTAAATCAAATACGGTTCCCTTTGGAGTTTTCTTCACCATTCCAGAGTTTTGAAATTTAATAATGTCGGATTCGATTTCTTCAGTAGGCAGTTTATTCCTGAAAAAATACAAAAATCCATGAAAAGCTTTTAGTTTACTAGCAACCAATTGTCGAGGCTAAAGGTCATTCTGCAATAGTATTTATATTTATACTAAAAACCGCTGAGAGCTTTAGATGATCATCTCATTCTGTTACGCGGAGGTGATTTTGTACGTTGATTTTATAGTACTTTTATAATCTATAGTAGCCGTAAGCCATACCGATATAACTAGATATTTTTTTAAGAATGTTTTTAAAGGAAGGTGATTACAAATATACATACCTAAATGAATACACGTTATTTAACTTACATTTTCGCTGCTCTCACCAAAACTTTCGTGGCTTCTTCATTTCTTCCAATAGCTAATAACCACCTTGGAGACTCTGGCATTGTCCAATAGAAAGAAATCATCAAAACAGAGGGTATAGATATAGCTAATTGGAAATGAGACCAATTTCGAAATATATATCCGAATAGAGGTAATAAAAGATGGCCAAAATTAAAAGGCAATTGGTAGAGCGCTGACACGTTTTCTCTGTATTCTTTTCCGATGAATTCCATCGCTAGGACATAGCCCACAACCATGGTTCCTCCTGTCGCGCAGCCGATCAGAAATCTGAAGAAAGTGAAAGACCAAAAATCGGGGCATACAGCTGCTATCAACCCGCACGCTAACTGCATCAGCGTGGCTCCGATCAGCGGCGGCCTTCTGCCAAACCTGTCAAGTAAACGTTTTCAGTATTCAAACACTATATTTTTATATAATGCGGAGGATATCGTTTTCCACCAAAATTTATATTTTTGGTAGAAATTTACATCAAATTTTTACAAAATTTTAATGGCCCAGGGTGATGCAACCTCTTAATTTTAATGCTCTAGATCGTGTGTCCTGATTAAGTGACTGAAAAAGTAATTAAGTGAGTAAAGTAAGTGAGTAAAAAAATTAAAAAAACATTAAAAAAAATTTATAAAAGAAGTAACGGACGTTAAACAAAGTTGCGGGTACAGAAAGACAGACAGACGGACAGACAACGAAATCATTGAAATTGGGATAATACCTGTCGGACAAAGCTCCAAAAAGTATGCTTCCTACCAGGATACCAAACATTGTCAGGGTTTGTGACAAGCTCGCCAGCTTGGATCTGCCGCACACGAGATCCCATTTCGTGATGATCGTTTCTGTGAATACGCTTTTGTCGTATGAAATGTTGGTGCATGGACATTTATTTTCCGAGCCATCATCTAGGCAAACAAATTTAATCGGTGGAGCCAGAAATATAATAGCCATCTGATGAAACGCTATAGGAAATTTTGTGAGGACTACCATAAAGCATACCCAGTACTGATATTTTCCAAATCCACCAATAGTTTTTTTTATAAACTCTTCGTGCGTCTGCACAGGTGGCACTAAATAAAACAAAAATATCATAATACAAATAAATTATGTATATGCACTTAATTTTATAATTAATTCTTTAATTTACCTTCAAAGAATACTTATTTTTAGACGAATCTGTTATATGGACCATATTCTTGGATTGTGCCAATTCGGAATATGAATATTTACAAGAATTATCGCATAAACTGTGATAAACAGTAGTAAATGATAGTTTTTGATCCAGTGACAAATAAAACTATTAAGTCTACAAAGCTCTAGGAACAAACACAAATAAGGATGATATTTCATTAAAATGCCAGTACCTGGGTCATTCATTTAGCCTCAAAATATTTTCCAAAATCTCAACATAATTTTCGGTGCAACGACTGTCATGGATATTGACAATTGAAAACGTGAATTGTATTATTTTTAAATTAAGAAGATAAGATGAAATTATTTTCCTCCTATTTATACTACGTTTATAAAAAGAAGACGGGTGGTTCATCGATTCTCAACATAAACATAAATACTAGGTACCTACGTGTAAATTTATGTATCTTATTTTTATATATCTATTTAATGTGTCCTTGGCTGAAAAAGTAGATAGTAATTCTCTCGGGATTCAATTAAAAAATAATATTTGAACGAAAAGTAAAAATATGTTCATAGTTTTTCACGGCCACTCAGAATCTTCTCGTTTGGGTCTTCTGGGGTATTATGCCGTGTTATTACGACCTTTCTGGCTGACGTTTCGAATCCCATTCTAGGGTCCATCAAGATATTTTGGAATACTTTTTCATAAATGCTTGGCATTTAAAACTGAAAAAAGACTGAAAATCTGAAGCAATATTCCGTTTCTTATAATAGTGAGCAATTCTCATGCAATATTTATTTATTCATTTTTTTACAAATAGTGTTCTATTTTCCATAGGTAATATAAATAAAGAATTAATGCGGACCTACCTAGGTATATACTTAAAATTTGTAAATCCTTGCAAACAACTATTCACATGCCTTTGAGTATCTAACATAGATAACATAGTATCTAAGCATTCGAAAATTGAATGTTAGCACGTTTTGTTTAATTTTGCGAATCCAATTTTGTTTTTTCTGTGGATTGCAGTGGAATTTTTTTTCTTTGTGGAGAGGTCTCTAGGCATAGGTTTTGAAAACAGTTTGTTTTCTTCTCACCTCGATTTGAAAACTAAAAAGTTATCACGCAACATAAGAAAAGGGATGTTCAATTTCTTATCATCGCTAAATACCAACATGATTTAAATTCTGTAGCTTAAATCGACGGAATTTTGACGAACATTTTTGTCAAATCTGACCCTTGTAGAATGCAGCCTTTCGCTGTAAAATATTTTATTTAAATATATTCAAAACTACAACAATAATTTTACCTTTAATATTTTTTAAGAAATAATTCTTAGTATTATTTTTATTATCTTTAAAAGTTTACATTGATAAATAAACATTGTGTCTTTTGTTATTTGTGTATTTTGAATGAATTGTATTTATCGCTAAGTAGGTCCAAAGGCTGCTAACGTTTTACCTTTTGAACGCCACCTATATTGCACAACGTTGAGTAATGACGAAATATGGAAGATGGCGTTCTCGTCATGCGAATCTCGCTTACATTGTGAAATTAAAATTGCAAAATATGATATATTTGCCTTGGTAAATAATAAACAGTTACTGAATAAAGTTATCTTCAAAATATTTTGTTTATTTTTAAATTAGTTGTGCAAATGGATGTGAAATTATTTTTATCGAAATTTATGGACTAAACCGTGCATGTGAGTTTATACATACTTATAAACTTACAAGCATAGGTTTATTTCATAATTAAATATAGCGAATTAGCTAATTCTCTTTGTATATTTTTTGCGTACCTACCTAATAAATATTTCGCTTTTTCCTTAGATAAAGTGACTCGTATGTCAAAATGTACGATGAAATTTTCGAAACTTTAAATTGTAATATCTTATTTAATACCTACTTAACTTGCGCGGTCAATTCTGTTTTATTTTGTAATCAGGATACTCAACTATACCGTGGATACTTATCTCTCTCTCTCTCTGAAGGATCGGTTATGATTACGTATAGTTCGATTTAGCCAATACATGTACCTATATAGGTAGGTACCTACGTAATATGAACCAACCGAAAACGTGAATAGTTTAACATAGTATTTTATATTATTTAAAAATTCATCGTAAATTGTTTAAAATCAAAAGGTAATTTCATAACGTTTTTTTGTCATTTATTTTATCAAGTATTTTATATTATTTAAAAATTCATCGTAAATTGTTTAAAATCAAAAGGTAATTTCAAAACGTTATTTTTTGGTTATCATTGATTAGACATTATTATATGGCTCGTGATGGACAATACCTCGTGGATTTTACAGGCAAAAGGCAAAAGGCAAAAGGCAAAAGGCAAAAGGCAAAAGGCAAAAGGCAAAAGGCAAAAGGCAAAAGGCAAAAGGCAAAAGGCAAAAGGCAAAAGGCAAAAGGCAAAAGGCAAAAGGCAAAAGGCAAAAGGCAAAAGGCAAAAGGCAAAAAACTGCATAATACCTACCTAGATTCTTTACAATAAATACCTACGATACGAGGAATTACCTTAATGGAATAAGATACACGAATAATTGTTTTTAAGATACATGCTTTTGCCACATTTTAAAGACAAAAATACACAAAAAAATGATTTTGACAAAATTGTGGTGTACGAGGTAAGTATTATTTTATCACGAGCGACATGTATTTTACATCCCAAACATTATAGATGTTTTTTTAAAATTACATCTCAACGAAATAGAAATGGTTCATAAATTTTTTTGTACTATTATTTTACCTTTTAACTATTATTATTTGTACCTTTAACTGTATTATTATTTTATCTGTCTTATGTTTTTCTGTATTAGTATTTTACCTTTTAACTATTATTATTTGTACCTTTTTAACTGTTTTATTATTTTATCTATCTAATGTTATTTTTTTAAATTTATATTCTGTATATTTGTAAAAGTCCGTAAGGGAGTTAGATAAATAAAATAATAATAATAAGGTCACTTTCCTAGCATACATCATACATCCTGCTTACTAGACTTTGTAAGTCTTGTTCGCTATTTGCCATTAGTACTGCATCATCCGCGTACAGTAAACAGCATACAATTAAATTACTCATTTTCGCTCATACATTCCAGTTCTTTCACATAATTATCCATATACAAGTTGAACAGCCATGGAGACATTACGCAACCCTGTTGGACACCTTTTGTTATATCAAACCATGGTGTGAATGATCCATTGATTCTTACACACGCAGTACTCCCCTCGTAAAGGGATGCAACTGCGTGTATAAGTTTACTGTTCACCTTGTAACCAGAGAGTACCTTCCATAACCTTCCTCTTATAACTCTATCATAAGACTTTTGCAGATCTAAAAATCCACAAAAAAATTTTTGGTTCCCGCTAAAAACTTTTCCATCAACACTCGTAGAGAGAATATCTGATCCATGTATCCTCTTCCACCCACAAAGGCCCCTTGCACGTCCCATACCTTTTCTTTCGTCATCGAACTTACTCTTTCTATCAAAATTCTTCCATAAAGTTTGCCAACCGAGCTTAAAAGGCTGATTGCCCTGTAATTCTCGCATTCCATTCTCGACTCTTTACCTTTGTAGAGAGGCATGATAACTGCTCTCCTCCAATCCAAAGGCTCCTCCTTCAAACATTTATTAAATAGAGCATGAAGCCACGAAATTACTAATGGGTCACCAGCCTTGATATATTCGGCAGCAACGTTATCATACCCCACAGCCTTACCATTCTTCATATACTTTATTGCACATTTTATTTCTTCCATACTTATTTCGCTGACTTCATTTTCGTCATTCATACTTCTCTCCGTGAGTATATCGACGGATTCTTCCATTACAGCCTCCTCGCTCTCATACGTTTCCTGAAAACAATTCATCCATCTATCTTTTATTCCATCCTCATCCATTAACATTTCTCCATTCGCTGACTTAATAGCTTTCATACTATTGCTTTCCGTCCCACATCGAGATTTTTTCACCTCCTTCCAGAAAAATTTGATGTTTTCCCCGAAATTCTTAGACATTTTCAAACCTTCCTCTCTTTTCAGCTGCTCTTTCCTTTCTTTCACACCTGCTTTCACTCTTTTCTTACACGCATTGTATATATCTTTTGCTCCCGCGATTCATATCCACTCACTGTCAGAAGATAGAGCCACGCTTTTCTTTTTTCTTTCACTAATTCCTTCATGTCATCACCCCACCATGCATCCCTTTTCTTCCTTCCCTGCTTAGCTGTTCCACAGACTTCCTTCGCTGATTCGCAAAGGGTATTTTTAAGTGATCCCACGCATCATCTATCCTAAGATCACTCACCCTCCTTACACTCAGCCTTTCAACAATTTTTCTTTCGAACTTCTCCCTAAAATCGTCCTTTTGTAAATTCTCTTTTTTGATTCTAGACGTAGCCGGTACAGTTCAATGTACTTAATTTAACTTAAATTGAAAATTATATTCAAAAGTAACGATTGACTATGTTGAACCGTATTTTAAAATTAATCCATGGAAAATTGTGAAAGAAGTAGAAAAAATAATATTTTAACTAGGTATATTTACTGAGAAAAAACCAACTTGGAAAATGTGTGAAATAAGTAGAAATATTAATTTTAATGTTTTATTTAAAAAATGTAGTGTTACTAGGGGAGATTAACATTAAATTATTCTATAAGTATTGTGGTTATAGATCACAGTCGATGAATTGTACTATGAGTTAACTTTTGTCAGAGACGGCCTCAATTCGCTCATGACCCTCGAATTTTTTATATATTTTTTATTGCCGAAGTTTTCTCCTTCTTCTATTGTGTTGAGAAGTTGGCACCCTTTTGTCTCGGGCATCAGGAGGCACAACGCCGCGCCAATTAAGGGAACAATTCCAAAAATCACCGGAGGAAGCCATTCGGCTTGCGTCCCGAGACCAGCCACGAAGGGCGCGACCATCGAGCCTACCCTCGCCAACATGGAAGCTAGACCTATTCCAGCATTTCTAACCACTGTTGGGAACATTTCTGAAGCGTACAAGTAAATAACAATAAACCCGATGAACATCATCACATCGCCCACGCAGGCCAGAATAACTTGCCAGATTTGCGCCGACTTGGGGATTACGGCTATGGCAAACAAGCAGACAGAAGTTAATAGCAATGTTGCTATCATAAGCGTCTTCCTGCCCATTCTCCTCATGAGTGGAATCGACAACAAAGTTCCCGGAATCGTAATGCTCGCAGAGATTGCCACGTTTACAAATATGTCTCCCGACATTTTCCCGATATACTGCGAAACTCCGAAGTATCCGAAACCGCATACCAGCCAGTTGAAAGTCATACAAATGGTATTCCTGCGAAGGTTTGGCGTTCTGAACAAGTCCAAAAGATTTCCTTTATTCATGTCTTCTTTTGTTCTTGTGTTTTGATACTCCTCCATATCGGATGCTATGTTTTCCGTAGGGAGTTTATTCCTGTAAATAAATTTACCAAATTACTTCATATTTATGATACATAAACCTATGATTAAATGCTTTCGTTTAAAATCTTCTGTCATAATCATTTGTGTATTTAGAGCAATCAATATTTGTAGGTACATGAATAAAATTAAAAATTGATAAATTATAATAATTAAATAAATTAAGGAAAATTAAGACGTCTCACTAATATATATCTATAGTAATATTCTATATCTATCTATCTTATATATATATATATAATATATATATATCATATATGAGAACATTGGATGGAAGTCTCCTTTACGATGGCTCAGGGCTTACAACCTGTATGAGCTGGCTTAAGTGATCACTCCACACAATGCAACGTTCACCAATTCCATCGTAAGAACATCCACACATTATCAAATTTTTGAAAGTTCTAGATATGTTTCGAATCAAGAACATCTCATATATTGCACTGGTCTCTGCTAGAGACATCTGTTGTTATTTTTTCTCGTTAACAGGTTAGTATATATAGATTTCGCAACTGGTAATGATAGTTCTATATTTTATTTTTCAAAGTGGAGTTTTTTTAGCAATATTTCTTATAGACGTATATATGATATTCTTTCGAATTATTACATATCTACTAGAACACCAGAATATTATATTTAAAAAATATTTTTATGTGAAAGTGTGTTCTAAGAACGCAGTTACTGGATTTGGTCCCCGGAGGGATGATTAATTAAGTGTAATTAATGGCTCCGTTTCAAATCCCTTCTAAATAATTTTCGAAGAAAATGAGATTTAAGCCATGTATTCACTAGGGGACAAATCGCGAAACATTCCGCTCGGCATGTCGCATCAACATCTACGCTCATGTTTCGGGGACAATGACGCGGTCAATTGACGTGTACACACCGGGACTCGCATATCTTGTCGCGGAAATGTCATCCAATGAGGTTATGGATGACAGCTGCGATATCACATTTGGCGAAAACGGGGTTCCGCGCAATTCGAATTGTTTTTTTGGGTCGCAATTTCAAATTAACGAGGTTTTACTGTAGTAAATTGAATATTATTAAAAACAAGGTCCTTTTTGCAAATAATTATTGTTTTCCAGACGTCACGGAAATATATCGCCCTATGAGGTTAAGATGATAGCCGCGTATCTGTTTATGTTAATGAGTTTATCGAAAAGTAAGAGGAGAAAAAAGAGGAGAATGCGAAATTATTAACTACAAAGAGAAAGAAGGACGGACATTCTATGCGATCTTCGATCGATACAGCTCGACGAGTTCGAGAACGATTTCGTTTCCCCGCGTTGTCATCTTGACAGATACAGCGCATGCGTATTCACTTGTAAACATACCACGTGGTACTGACGCTCCGCGGAATGTTGCAGTGAGTACGCTCGGGTACCGTGCGCATGGCAACGTTGCCACGGCACGTAGAATGCCGCGCTATGTTGTGCGCGAGGTCGCGGAACAGTGCACGACGTTGCAACGTCACGTAGACTCTGTGCCGCGCATGCTGTTGAGGGACAATTTGTCCCCTAGTGAATACATGGCTTTAAATGTAGGTATTTATTAATATTTTAGTCTAGTGAAGATAGATACACAGACATATGACATTCACATTCTTCTTCATTTCATTGTAAAATAAATTTGCATGTCGAGCAGACTTCAATATTTATTAATATGTACCTATCTATCTATCTATAGGTACCTATAAAACTCAATGTCTGTCTGTCTGTTCTCTGTACAAATCCACACCGTTTGTCCGATTCAATTCAAATTTTGCATACTTATGCTTTGGGACCCGGCGAGTAACATAGACGACATTTCCCCCCTATTCTCATACCCCTTACCCTCCCCCTGACTTATTTTCGATGCAAATCTGTACCGTTCGATCGATCGGACTCAAAATTTGTGAAACTTATTCTTTAGGACTCGGCGGGTAACATAGGTGACATATCCCCCCTATTCTCGTACCCTTACCCCTCCCCCTGACTTATTTTCCATGAAAATCTGTACCGTTCGACCGAGCGGACTCAAAATTTGGAAACTTATTCTTTATCTTATCTAAGACTCGGCTGGTAACATAGGCAACATTTCCCCTCTATTTTCTTACCCCTTCCCCTCCCCTTGACACATTTTCAATGCAAATAATATTTTTGTCGATTTTCTCTAAAGAAAACTGTCTGTTATGGTTATGGAATATAATTTAAATGCGAAATTGAGTGTCGTGACGGAGTCACAATGATAACGAGTAGATACCGACATATGTTAATGCACGCTCCTTCAAAAATTGCTTTCATGTTAACCAAAGAGTGGCGTGAACAAATAATTTATTCTCAAAGTATTTTTAATATGTGCAATGGTGCAGTGTTAAACCACTAATTACGTAAATTATTTAGTTTTTCAGCCTTTTCGATGGCCTAGTGTAATTAGATCAGTATCTAAATCCTATGTTTAAGTGTGTTATTAGGCGTTCGAAAAAAGCCTTCCTTTGCTCTATGGTGATTTTCACTTTGTGGTGTTGGTCTGGTCCTTGTATAACTCCTTATATAAGTCCTTATACTATGTATAACTCACTGTACGCAGCGGTAATACTTTCGCGTGTTTTTGCAATACTCACATACATTTCTTAAATGCAATAATATTATGCACAGTGCTGCCAAATGCTTTATTTATTTTTAGTAGTGCCTCGTAGCTAGTAGAAAAAACTTCGGGGAATCTTCTTCATTCAATTTTGAATTAAAAAAATCTTTATACTTTGGGTGAAATGTCAACAGTTAAGGAGATGAGCGATATCGAAATTGGAATTTTTTATTCAACATTTTTAACCGATCTTCTGTAAAACTGGAGTTTTATGAAAGTATCTTATGTCTTATGTCGAAAACGAAAAATCTGTTCGCTTTAATACTATAATAATAATCAAATAAAATGATTTAAACCTTGGAAAAAAATCTGGTTAAAATTTCTGCAATATTTGATAATTTTGTTTGACTTGTGTCAAAGCGAATGAATTTTTAATATACGATAGGTATAAATTACTTTCATGGTACTTCAACCTTTTACAGAAGATAGGTTAACCTAACCTAATCTGTACATTTGCGTGTATAGGTTAGAAATATTAAAAAAGGTGCCAACTTTGATGTCGCTTATCTCCTTAAGTATTGACATTTCACCCAAAATTAAAAATTGAATGAAGAAGACCCTCAAGTTTTTGCCACAAGCTCCCTGTAAAAATGTTATTTAAATATTTACTGAAATCACTTTAGTCATTCTTATTGTGAAGCACGATTTGCTTCTTTTTCTTCTACCTATTGCCACGAGAGCCTAAAACAATGGCAACTACATGTTATCGAAGTCCCGATGCTTCGCGAACCGACATTTATGTATAGGTAAAACCGATGACAAACGCGCGTGTTGAGATTTGTTTGACAGTGCGGCATAAAAGCGACCACAGGAAGATTACTTTACCAGTGACAAGCCCACAAGGGGCACTTACGTGCGAAACTGAGCGGAACGACCTGGCGATTGACAAAGATGCAGCGAATATTCTGGTGACAATTAGCTGAAGAATTACAAAATTAAAAAATGGTGCTCCGATTAAATTCGTGTCCAGTGAATCAATTTAATTAATATAATTTTAATTAAATTCCAATGTTTCATTTGTCTCCTACAGCCACGATCCCGTGACACCGAAGCGTTCGACAGTCCGCGTTGCGATAGTTTGCTGACCCGTGCTGACGTGAAAAATCGCCGAACATCAAATGGTCCGCGTCTTTGCTAAGCCCTAGTATATTGAAAAAAAATGCAAACTTTGATGTTGCATATCTCCGTAACTATTGATATTAGGTCATGGTAGCATGAACATTTTCCGACTCATAATCAAGGAAGAAATTATTAATGTTATTAATGCGAGGTTATTAATGTTCTGCAAATACCCCTGTATATAATATAATTTTGACGGTCCACAAAGAGGCGGTGGTAGCAAGGGTGCCGCGCTGGCATTTGCGCGTCCGAGGTTGCCCTACTTACGGGCGTGTAATTTCGTTTTTTTAGCCGTGAATTTCAACGAATTTACAGGATGTTACGGGCAGGCAGACAGACAGACAGACAACAAAATTATTATGTTTGATGTTATATAAATATTTCTGGAAAAATGGAGAAATATTTAACAGAGAAAACAGAAATAAACTTACATTTTCGCACTTTTTTCCAGCACAGCAATTGCCTGTTTAGTTTCACCGATGGCCATCAGCCATCTGGGAGATTCCGGCACCACCCAGTAGTACGTCAGCATCAGGGCAGAAGGCAGCGCCACAGCTAGCTGCAAGCTCGACCAGGTCCTGAAGAAATAGCCGAAGCCAGCCAGAATCAGGTGACCGATGTTGAAAGGGAGCTGATACAAAGCCGACACTGGTTCTCTGTATTCTTTCCCCACGAACTCCATGGTCAGGACGTAGCCGACCACCATCGTTCCTCCTGTGGCTGCTCCGACGATGAATCTTAGGAAGGTGAATGTCCAAAATTCTGGAGCTATGGAAGCGGCCATTCCGGCAACCAGCTGCAGGATGACTGCGCCCACCAGAGGTCCTCTGCGGCCGTATCTAAAATACATAAAAAAAATTAAAAATGTGACCTAAGCAAGTTCGACGAGCTGAGTGGACACCTGTCGGTAAGTTGGTCCTATTTTTATAACACAAGCGCCTAGCTTTGTTTGAAAAACAGTAAAATTGTAATATACCTACATTAAAAAATGATAAAAAACCAAGAAGGAATAAATAATGACTACCTAGTTGAAAAGATTTTAATGGTTTTAAATAATCCGGTAGTGCTACGATCTCACGCTGAGCCGGATAGGGGAGAAAACTTTGATAAATAAAAAGGTTTGTGTCTTGGCTAAACAATTTTTTTAAATTTTCTGAACCTGGCATCTCAACCTACTGCAGCCGTGGCGGGTTCTTGTAAAAGTGTTCATACTGTACAATACATATAGCATCCTGAGTGCAAGACACTTTCAAAAAAACGTTTTGAGTTGAAAATGTAATACATTTTGTACATCGTTAGTTCTATTATATACCAAAAGAATATCCTGTGACTTTCCATTATATTTTTAAATTAAAAAGTTATATATTTGCATTTGATACAAGTTTATATTGAGTGCAAGAATTTTCCTTTTAAAATTTGATTGTTTTCATAAGAAATATGAAAACAACTAGCTATTTTAAAATGACGTATATATTTTACATGTCGGTTTCTAAAGAATAAATATGCAATATTTGTTTAAGATCTGTCAAGCGATGTAGATTTGTATGGAAAATGTATCGCGGAGGGGCGTATCCGTAAACTTAATACAACGAAAGAATGCGCGTATTACGCAATGTACCCACACTAACTCAATTGCAAGGTGATATGAATGTAATTAAATTTAAAAAAATTAAAATATTTTTCATACCTGTCAGAGATTGATCCAAAAACAACGCTGCCCACCAATATTCCCAGCATGAGGATGGTCTGCGTGAAGTCGGCCAGAGAAGACTTGTCGCAGATCAGATTCCACGTCATGATGATCGTTTCTTGGAACACGCTTCTGTCGTATTCGGGGTCTGCGCAAGGACATGTCCTGGTGGTGTTCAAGCCGCCGTCCAGACAGGTGAAGTTCACAGGCGGCGCTAGGAATATGATTCCCATCTGATGAAAAGCCACCGGGAACTTGGTTAGGAATAAGACGAGGCATAGATATATTTGGTACTTTCCCATAGACCCAATGGTTGATTGAACGACATCTCTTTGCTTCGGGTGGGCGTGCTCTTCCTCGAGACTGTTGTCCTCTGAAATAAAATAACAACACATTATGGTAAATTAAAAACATCTCCGGGTATATTTTCAGTTGAAATTGTTTTATTTGTGATTTATTTTATTAATTTTGATGGATTTGTAAGAAATAGTGAAATATTTCATTGTTCCATCAATTCGTTTTTGTCATCGTGATCGGTACTATTTTTAGAAATAATTAATTATATGACACAGATATAAACTGGCTTTCGTTTTTAGAACATTAAAGGTCTGTTCAAATCCAACAGATGCAAAATGTGTTTATCTATCATATTGTTTATAGTCAAAAGCTGCATCCGAATCTGATCAAATATTTTTATAAGTATTTATAAGTATACGTATTACATCAGAGACACGAAAATCTAATGACATAATATTGTATATTCGCGGTAAATTGTAAAAATCACAAATTTTAACCATGTCAAACTCACTTAAACATTGGGAAAAATGTTTCCATGTTTAATACAATAATCAACAATTATTGATAATTTTTATGGCCCGTGTCAAAATAAATCTCAGAGATTTAGTTGATATAAATCTCAATACCATATTCACCTGATGAGATTTTGATCTAGAGATAAACTCAACTTATTGTAAGAAATTTCTTACGAGTTTACACGTTATTTGATTTGGCAGATATACTTGATGTGTGACCGCAAACATCACCTAAAACCAAACCACCCTACAACTAATTATTCTGAAAAGTTAGACAGACAGAAGGCATTAAGTTACAAATACAAAGTGTAACAGAGCTAGTCAACAATATTTTACAGGTGGATTCTTGCTTTGATTATGAGTCGAAAATGTTCAAGCAACCACGACGTAATATAAATAGTTATAGAGTTATGCAATATCAATTGCATTTTTTTTCAATATTTCTGACTAATTTTTTACAAAACGTTGAAATATTATTACAGTAACTTATATCGATTACGAAAAATTCATTCGTTTCAATTAATGTTAAATAAAATAATAAAAACCCTGAAAAAATTCCAATTGGAATGTTTTCCGGCTGGAATTGGAATGTTTTTATCATTTTATTTGACTTGTATTAAAGGAAATGATATAAGATATTAAATATAAGTTACAGTAATGATAGCCCAACGTTTTGCAGAAAAAGTCTGCAACGAGTTTGAAACAAAATGCAAACTTTGATGTCGCATATCTCCTTAACTAATTGATATTAGGTCATGGTTGGCTGAACCTTTTTGACTCATTATCAAGGCAGAAATCCACCTGTAAGGTTTTGTGGATTAGCTCTGTTACACCCTGTATTTATTTTGTTTTAACTACTTCTGGGGAGATTCTAACATCGATGATCAATGGACTCATATTTGACTAACAACAAGCGTGAAGTGAGGCGGGAAACGGTGAGACGTGGTGCATATATTATGGGGACTATATTGTCTTACTACGAGAGTTGTCTCCTCACAACCACATTGAAACAAAATCAAAGATTGTCTCGAGATAAAAATCTCCTCCGTAGACAAGGGCCATAAAACTATTTGGAAGGACATCAAGATAAAACGTCATGTACGAACTGTTGATGCAGATATGTACATAGCTTACTAAAAATATTTTATAAAAATATTTAACTAATTTAAAAAAAATAACTAGTCTCAAATTTATGGTTTTAAAAAAAATTGTCATATTAGATATTTACATAAATAAATCCAATGCTACGCGGACGCACTCACAAAAATATTGATATTATAACATGTAATTAACATTGAATATAATATCATAATTATTTAGTTTGGAAACAGTACTTATTAATAATACAGATGTATCAATAATAAGCCAGTAAAGTGTGTACTATTAAAGTCTCGACTGTACAATAATGATTAATTATTAAAAAAAAAGATTTCTGAAGAATGAAGTAGAAACGGAATACAGTAATGTAGCAAATAATAAAGAGTGATCAAAAATCAACCGTTATTTTAAATATCATTATATTTTGTTATGTTTCAAGTAAACAAATGTCATGTGTGATATAAAGTAAATAAAAACCATGCCATTAAAGAAAATGCGTTGTCACATTATCGGCAGATTGAAATTGTGAAAACTCGTTACAATGATGAAAATGAAGCTGGTGCAATTGTAACAATTGTTAGACTGAATTATTAATCGTTGCTACTAGCTAACGATGCTATGGAATTGGATGATAGCTATTTCCAGCAGATTTGGGCTACGTCGTATATTAATTAGCTGGGAAATGCACTAGAAATGTTCAAATCACTTAAGGACATCATCCGAGTTATTATGAAAAATTTCATCTAAAAGGTGGCCATTTGTAAGAGCGGTCATTTGATAGATATTGTTTTCCACACTCAATAAGAAAATCTGTGCAAGTGATTTTATTACTCATGGCAATTCAATAACGTTTTGTGTTCATGTACATGTCATTGTATGAGTGAGCCATATCTGTAAAATAAATAAAAGTAGTTAAAAAGATGAAAGTAAATGTTCATATAGGTACTAGTATTTTTCAAATTTTGGTTATATCTTGGCTTTAAACAGGTTTTATGCATGCTTTCTTCCCTTTTTATGGAGCCAGAATTTCACTTTTGAAGAAAAATATGCGAGACTATGGCTACAAGTTTTTAGTTTTGTATTTAGAATGTTGAAAATTTTTGGAGCTTGGAAGAGGTAAAATCTTTGTGAAAAGGTTTTGGTGAATTTTGGTACAAGACAGTCGCAGTTCACCTGTGCCCGTGTTAAGTGAGAGTGAGTTAATTGTTGGTGATCTTGTTTATGTCGGAAAAAAATATTTTAAGGTGTTAAGTAAATATGTTTGATTTGTGTCCAGGACGAATGTCGGACATGGACACGGACGGAGGTCAATGGAAGCGAATTCATCTCAAGCCACGGCAGAATTAGCAACAGCCTTAAACGTAAGTTACAAAATGACATTTATACGTTTGCGTTAAATTGGGAAAATAAAGATGTTTGCAACTTTACTGAAGGACAACAGCAAACTCGCGTCAATTAATATTTAACCAACTTCCCGATTAGTTAGAACTCTGAAACTTTCAACATTTACTCACTATATATTATTAAATCGTTTTCAACATGATTTGGACTTTATTTGATTTAATTTAATAATTTTCCATTATAATTGAGTATTAAATGCCTACGCAGCTTCGACATTCATCAATATTAATACGAAGAATGTCAAATTCGATAAATTAGGGTTATGTTGAATTTAGATTTATAATATCTCAGGATAACTTAGGTTAAGAAAAAAACGGGTCGACAACAAGAACGTTCAACATAATTATGCCACGGGTTCAAAGAGTGTTGATGCGCAACGTGTTTAATATTTGGATACACGGTGATGTTAAAAAATCTATTAGAATTGTATGCAAAGAGAGCGTATAAGCATGTTTTCAAAAATAACGGTTGAGTCTGGATCACCCACCACCCACTACAATTATACAGTTGCGTTTGAGTAGCGCCCGTATAACAAACAGGTCGTATAAGTATCGTCCAGTATTATATCATTACTCACTTAACAATAATTGTGTAGTTTCAGTAATCAGCGTCTGAAAAAATTTTCTAACTGTATAAAAAAATTTAAAAAATTGGGATTCATGCTGGGAATAATTCAATTTAAATTTGATTCCTCTGTGGATTTTTTTACATTAATATTTTTTAAAAACTCACTAATAATATAGATAATTATTAAATTACAATTTGCATGCGACATAATAGGGTTGATTAATTTTACACATTATTATATCATAGTAAAAGCAGAAAACTTGGTTTTCTTAGAAAAACCATTTATATTAAATTGTGAGTTATCTATTGGGGTATTTGTCGTCACGGACATTTTTAAAGAAATGTTGAATCTCTCAAATGCTGTTGGGCCACGTACGATTTTTTCGACTTGCACAAAATATTTCTTTACCTCGGTCGGTCTTCCGAGGTTTCACCGTGAAATATTTTTAATATATCAGAAGTATAGAAGAAAACTAAATCAAAATCGGTTCAGCAGTTCTCTAGTTTTAAATAATAAATAATCGTGCTTGAAGTTAAATCTTTACGTAAATAAAGCTACTAAATGATTCACTATTAAAAGACGTTGCGACAGGCAGAATATAGCACATTGATATAGTTATATATATTTATTTTTAATAATTAATTTTTAAGGTCGATGGCCGTTCAATATAATTAATAAAGAAGTATTTTCGAGTTTTTTTTAATGATGGACTTGGTCGATTGCGACGAAGATTGCTAATCCGGCGAGAAATCACTAATATAACTTGAATCACAAATCGTCATACCACACAACATACTAATTATCACCACCAAACACAATCACTTTTATCACAATATTTTACATATTATAAAGTTAACCTACAAATTTTTACCATTTATTTTTAACCGAAATATAATTTGTATCAAAGAACATATGCTCTACTACATTATATATTTTTTTATCTTTCCATTGTTCTCCAGACGATACAAATATACTGAAACAATCTATCATTCAATGCATAAATGACGTAAACTCTTGGATATCATCGAATAAACAGAAACTTAACCCGACCAAAACTGAGTTCCTTTGGACAGCTACCCGAAGACGCCAACACCTGATAGAAAAACTCCCATTTTGTATTTCAAATATTGATATAATTCCCAAAAGGAGTCTACTTGGATTCGTGTCTGTCTCTTAGTAAACAAATTAACAACACAACAAGCTCTGCTTTCTATCATTTACGCCGTATTAAATCTATTCGTAAAAGCATCCCAACAGAAGCAACAAAATTATTAATAAACGCATGCGTTATCTCTCGCTTAGACTACTGTAATAGTATCTACGCTCATCTCCCGAAACAGGAAATAAACAAACTACAATCGGTATTTAATGCCGCTGCAACGCTGACTCATTACTGGCGTATCAAAGTCTGCGCATATCTCACACCATCTTCAAAACCTTCACTGGCGTAAATGTCCAGAGAGGATTGAATACAAGTTATGTCTCACAATATTCAAGGCTATTCACGACATGGCCCCTCAATACATTACCGACTTCTGCATTCAATTTTCTGCAAATAACAGACAAGAATCTCTTCGCCCAGCGTCAACATCTAATAAAAATAGGTTAGTTGAAGTAAATCGCGTCCACAAACCCAATTTCGGTGACCGTGCTTTCGCGGTGGCTGGACATGGAAATTTCCTGAACAAACTACTAAATAAACTGAGACAAACAGCTTACTACAGTTCAAAAAACAACTAAAAACACATTTGTTTAGACAATTATACAAAAATCTATAGAATCAGAACGTTACATCACTTCGTAATGTTTCCCACTCCTAGTAGGTATGCACTCCGCGAAAATACCTGATTCTTTCTAGCACTCCCAACTATTATAGTTTTAAATATTAATTCCATTTTTCGCATGCCATCTATGTAGTAAATAAGTATGTAATAGTAAATAAGTGTTTTTAGTCAGTAAGATGTTTTGTGTGAAGCGCCCTTGAGGTGAGTACTCACAAAAACGGCACTATACGAATGATCCAAATATATATTTTTTTATTTTGAGTTATAAATGTACGTGGAGAGTTTAACAACAATTTATTTAGCCTAAATTAATATATTTTGCAGCATGGATATATTTGTATGAAACACGAAAAAAGAACAATAAAATCAAATATTAAACCAAAAAAACTAACCCATAAAAACCAAGTTTTTACAATACTCCCTTTCTCATTTTCGGGTTTCGCGTCTACCATATGCGTTGAAATATCCATACAACATGTATTAAAAAAACATTAAAAATTTGAAAAATCCAAAATTATACTATAATTATTAATTTTTTTTAACGAAAAATTGATAGATCTTCTTGATCGTCGCCATGAGTCTGCTTGCAAAGTTTCAGCTCGATTGGATCACGGGAAAAGGGTTAAAAATCGATCCAAAGTTTTTTCGACGGCAAGCCGGCAAGCAAGCAAGCAGACGCCACGATTTAATATAAAGGGAGTAAAAAAGAGATCCGATGTTTAGACGCATTCTGAAATATGCAATATTGCAATTTCTGTATCTTGACAGTTATTGTATCATTGTAATGCCGCCAATTTTGAAGTTTTATGTTTGACAGGTTTGAAATTAATGAATTCAATAATTTAAAAAACTCATTTTTCGTAATTGTTAATAACTTAACGTTTATTTACGTTTTAGAGCTTTCTGATACAGAAATAGCAATATTGCTTACTTCAGAATACGGCCGGTTATCATTGACGAACAAAGACTAAAACCATTAATTGCAATAGTAAGAATTTTGTGAACCGTTTGAGGAACATTACAGTTCAGTTCAATACGCCTTAACGATACCAAGGCAGATGACATGGAGAACTAGTGCAGCTTGTGTAGTTGAACGATAATTCGATCATTTAACTGCACTAGCTGCACTAGTTCTTCAATGTTACGCAGATCGTGCACAGCACTCACGTAAACAACACTGTCATTAAGGGACAATCAATATTAATGTCGTCTTGTAACCTCGAGAGATGTTGTAACCTATCTTGATTCCACAATAATTTCAAAAAATAGTTATTTTGTTGTTGTTGTAGCCGGGCCTCGTGATCGAGGATCCCCTTGCCATTCTCAGTTATTGAGTAATTGTTGAGTTATTGTTGAGCTTTGCGATGGGAATAAAATAACCCTATTATAATGTGGATGCTCAAACATTATTTGGTATTTGGTATTCGATACTCGGTGAGTATGCTTGGTTATACATTTGACACTGCTATTTATAATTTATAAGAAAATATTAATCGAAAGTTCTTCTTAGATTCAGTATAATATATACATTTTTTTTATACAAAGTTAAATACGAAATCATTGCATATTCAACATCCCTGTTCCATTCACTTCCTACTGTCTTCTGCCTTCTTTTCGACGCTTCTCACTTGCCTGGGTTTACTTTCTACCATACTTCGCTTTACAATCTCCACGCCCTTAAATATCCATCACCTCCGCCTTCAACTGGATTCAACTGATTTTTTTTTTTCGTGTATAAATCTATATGTCTTTAATTTGCGATTAGTATGAAATAATAAATAGTAAATATTTTCATAACCAGAAATGATTAATAATTAATAACTTGTGAATGTTCTTGTTATGCGATTCTGTACTATATTTAATGTAAATAAAAACATTTCAGGGTCAACAATATAGTTGATCTCCAGTTCTTTACTCACTTTATTAATATAAATATAGTGAAACCATGTCACAGTATATAACAGATATATTATTACAATCGTGAAATTAAAATGCAAGTTATAGTTAATATGCAAAACATCATCATCATCACTGAAAAGTAAATTTGATGTTATTTTCTATTAAATAAATCATATGATTTTTTTTTCGTGAAACAATTATAAAATAATTCGTATTGCATATTATGCATTGCATATATATTTTTATATGCGTCGTGATTTTATATACCTACATGAAACAATACAACTTTTCACCTATTTTTTATAGTTATTGAAGTTTATTGTATTATGTGCCAAAACAAAAAAATAAAATTGCTATTATATGAATTCTGGAAGAGTAACCGTTCCTAAATAGATTTTTTGGAAACATTCATTAGATAATTTTTTAAGTAATATTTTTATTATTGATGATTAAGCCTTTATCGGCATATGTAAATTAGCATTACCTACTTAATATGGATTAAATGGAATAGACAGCATTTAATCAGATTCGATTTATGACAGTTAATTACATATTATATTTGCAACATTAACAATTAATTATGTGGCGATAAAATTCAACTATTCCTCTGATCGATTAGTTAATTTATATAAATTAATTAATGATAAATTATAGAAGTCTCACAGAGACGAAGCTATTTATATATGAGAAAAGTGGATGGAAGTCTCTTAAACGATGGCTCAGGGCTTACAACCTGTATGAGCTGGCTTAAGTGGCCACATTACACAATGCAACGTTCACCAATTCCATCGAAATACCATCCATTGAAATAAATGATTACAGATGAATGCTTCACAAATGAATTAAAGTATATAACAAATATATAATCTGCATTTTGTCATAAACCGCACTTGTAAATAAACAATCGTTCGATCATTGGCGTACCTAAAAAAATTGGGACCAACTGTATTCTTTATTCTGTGGGCCCAATGCAAAATGAAAGTATTTATAAAATTCTTATACCTCATGTATCAAAAAGTACCTAATATTATTTCATATTTTCTTGTTACTGTCCTGTTCGTGTTGTTTTTTTTTCCCCTTGAGAATTCAAAAGTGTTGTCTATTAATAATATTATATATAAGTAAAAATACATTGAATTTATTGTCTGTTAATTATATCATTATTTGTAAACTTTCTAACATTACATTCATTCTTGATGCTTTATTTTGGAGTATTTTAATTTTTTTAAATTTTCTTCTTTATATCAGAAATAGTATACTACTGCTTCGGTAATTGATGTGAGGGACTATTCATTATTCATAACGTCTTGTAATTTTTCACTCAATATATACCGACTAACTCTCGATTTTACATATTATACTTATCAGTATCTGAAAATTAGAGCAATTCAAATGCGCTTTATCCTGCAGTCCAGGTCACCCAGATCGCAGTAAATTGATTGACTGCATAATGACTAGTTGTTTTCTTATCAAATTGGAATTGATCTGTGACTGGTGAATGCGCAGGCACATTCAAAATAGCATTTGCGTATAGAAATTTCAATATTTGTTTTCCAATTCAGCCGCTTAATGCATGTTACTACCGCCGCCTCTCCGTGGATCGATAAAAATATACTATAAATATATACTAGGACTTAGCAAAGGCGCGAATCGTTTCATGTTCCGCCCAGCACAACCGCCAGGATTTATAATATTACCAATTACTGCCGGCAGAAGAAAAATAAATAAAAATATATATTAATAATAAATATTTTGATAAAAGTCGTTATTAGTTATTACTATTTCATGTCGACTATAAATAAGTAAATACTTATTCTTTAGGCACCGGCACGTAAAAGCACCATCATTTTCGACAGGTTACAACTAAAATATATCAATTAATGTAACTACATACATTATCGCAAAGTATGATTGAAAGTCATTCCCATGAAACAGTAAATGTAGTAAATGAGACTTCTATATTTTTCAAAAAATATCAAAGGGTTTATAATACAATATTATAAACTCTTTGATATTATTTGACTAGATCAGGAAACAATATTCTTTTTATGTATATATGACATTCATCCGAATTATAACATATACAATGGAATACGCCTGAAAATTATTTTAAATTTTTTCCTCCTTTATTAATCTATATCTTCTATATAAATAAAAATGTAAATGTTTGTTTGTACTAAATCGCTAATCTCTGGAATGTCTTCACTGATTGTTTTGAAATTTTGGCACAACGTTGCATTCAAATACGATGATGTTTTTGTACACCTACTTACTTTGTTTTTGTATGCCTACCTACTATTTATTTATATAAATGAAAATGTACATATTCGATTGTCCAAAATCTCCTAAAGTTCTTCAACTATTGCTTTGAAATTTTCACACAACGTTCCATTCGAATTCGCACAAATTATTTGAAAAAAGGCGTCGGTACCTACCCTTCCAATATTGATAAATATTTAAATATTCTTACCTAACATTTTCCGAATTCAAATTTTTTGATAATATTAGGTTGGTTGTCTTTGCTTAAATAAAGCGTTTTAAACGACATTATTCCGAGATTCATAAAAACCTTTAATATCGCATTCTTATCGTTATTTATTATCGTATCTTATATTTACTTATTATCGTTTATCCTTTAAGATCCGTCGGGTAAAATAGGCGACATTTTCACCCTCTCCCTTTACCCTCCTTTCTTCTTCCCTGATATATTTTCAATGCAAATCTGTACTGTTCTACCGAATTATGCATAAATATTCTTAAACACTTGGTGGTTAACATAGGCCACATTTCTCCGCCTGGACATCCCATCTATCCCAGCCTAGATTACATGGAAACATGTTTTTTTAGAGGCTTTGCAAAATATTGGAACCTTTGTTTCCCCTCACAATCTTATTTTTAACTTAATCCTCAACCCACGCAACGCTTATGTACGACCAGCTAGTAAATAATTAATCTTTTTAGCGTTTTTTGCTATTCACTGACGATCTTCTTAATCCAGCATATGAGTTTGGTACTAATGTACATATTGCCGATTCGTGACGGTTCTGCGTGACGCGTGATATTAAATAGGAATTGTTAAGCGTGTTAAACATGTATATTTGTAAAACATTAATAACCTCGCAGGACTATATTCCTGCCTTGATTATGAGTCCAAAATGTCCAAGCTATTATGACATAAAGTCAATAGTCAAGGAGATATGCGACATCAAAGTTTGCATTTTTTTTCAATATTCCTGACTTATTTTTTGTAAAACGTTGGACTATCATTATAGTAACTTATATCGAATACGAAAAATTAATTCTCTTTAATACAAATCAAATAAAAAAATAAAAACCTTCGAATTCCAATTGGAAAACATTCCAATTGGAATTTTTTCAGGGTTTTTATCATTTTATTTAACTTGTATTGAAACCAATGAATTTTTCGTAATCGACGTGAGTTACTGTAATGATAGTTCAACGTTTTACAAAAAATTAGTCAGAAATATTGAAAAAACAATGAAAAATTTGATGTCGCATATCTCCTTAACTATTGATATTATTACAAGTTAAATAAAATGATAAAAACCCTGAAAAAAATCCAATTGGAATGTTTTCCAATTGGAATTCGAAGGTTTTTATTTTTTTATTTGACTTGTATTAAAGGGAATGAATTTTTCATATTCGATATGAGTTACTGTAATGATAGTTCAACGTTTTACAAAAAATTAGTTAGAAATATTGAAAAAAAAATGCAAACTTTGAAGTCGAATATCTCCTTAACTATTGACATTAGGTCACAATAGCTTGAACATTTTGGACTCATAATCAGGGCAGGAATATAGTCCTGCGAGGTTATTAATGTTTTACAAATAACCCTGTATATTATAGAGCTCCCGTATCTTATGTAACAATTAATTCATATATAGATAACAGAAAACAAAATATCTTTATCTTTCCGAATGGTATTAGCCGCATGGCTGTTAAAACGTCAGGTATCTGTTTACAAATCCATGATAATAACGAGGAAATATGATGATTGTAAAAAAAGGCATCCAGATACGCAAATTATACATCAAACATTGACATTTTACTAAGCCTTACCTACAGAGACATGTTTTTTATGTGAGGCGTACATTTTTTGTAATAATAACAAATAAAATGTGAAGGTTGTTAATGACCGATATCAAGGTGGAAATAACCGCTCTTAATTAGGTATTAGTTTACAACTTAGTACTGAAAGCAGCATTTGGATATTATCAAATTAGTATCACAATATTAAAGATATGAAAGAATTATTATAGTTTTACTTGGGTATCTCGTAGACTTGGCTATTAATTTACCAGAATGTTATTAAGTTAACTTTTTATGGATCCCGGCAATTGCGGTAAAACTTTAAATCCACAAATAGAGATAACTTTTGACGTACCTATTGCGCACAGCGTAGGTACAGATATTTATCAGTTTATGTTTAGTCCAAATTTAATCATACACGCGCCCTTGGTAAGTGCTCATTATTCTACCAAATACGTACATTCGGCCTTCTTTTTATTTCCGGCATTATGCTGGCAAAGGTTACAAAAATTTTGATTATTTTGATGTATAATGTAAACAAAAATATACATCTTTTTATGTTGACAAATTTATATTGTTAAATATTATACGCCAGCTTCAAATTGCTATACCTCAGAAAAAAATTGAATTTTTGAAGCTGTAATATAAAGCGAAATAAAAATAATAATAAAAAAAAAATCTTTTTGAAAATTTCCATGCGGTGTAAATCTTTGGTAAAGAACCAATTTGTGGTTATTTTGGCGTATAATGTAAACAAAAATATATACGTCTTTATATTATGTTGCTAAGTATAACACGCCAGCTTCAAATTGCTACATCTCGGTAAATTATTGTAATTTTTGAAATTGTAAGATAAAGCAAAATAAAGAAAACAATAAAAAAAAACAATTTTTTGAAAATATCAAAGTGCTGTAAACCCTGATACACTGACGTGAATAAATTCACGTTCGCCTTAGGGTGGTTTTTTTTGCAAAATTACCTACACATCTCCCTCAGGCTAGATCTTCTCCACAAACTCTTGCTATTGCTCGCAATGCAGATTGGTTGGTTTATGATCAGCTTCTAGTAACATTCCTATTTGCTCAACTATTTGCTCAACTGTGATCACGTGACGTTCGGCAGACAAAGAGTATATCTTCATACTCCCATTGCAAGACCTCGTTCGTTTATCAAGTAAAAGTTTATTTAAAAAAACAGCCCGTCTTTTAAAATACTGTAAAGGAAGTTATACATAAAATATTTTTAATGTATTATGACCGATAATTTTTTTAACAAACTCCTCTTTTCTGCTTTGCATCGGTAATCATTTTAAAATTCAAATAAAATAAAATATTCACTTTTCTTATTTGTTTAATTGAACACTTATTTAAGTTCGACTATTATTCTCACAATTATTTATAAAACGGTATTACTGCCCCCAGAAGGTGGTGTGGTGCTACACTTAATCAAAATTTTAAATGTTATATTCGTAAGATAGATAATAATAACATTTATATTAAAATAGATGCCGCACAGATATCAAGTTGTTTACAAAAAAAAGATTAATATTCTGATGTCACGCCCATTTGCAAGTGAAGAAACTTTGTTCACACTGTTATCTTAGTAATAATCTTACATTTTATGGATGTATGATATACACTGTAAAACTGAATAGGTACTTAGTAAACCTAATTCGAATTAAAATTTCATTTCATATATAGAACCTATAGATGGTACACGTTTATACCTCGTAAAATAAAAATAAAATATGTCGAGCAACCCGGAATATCCTCAGTCAGGTTAAAATATGTTTGCATACTATAATTAAAAACAAAAAATATATAGTGTCAATGGAGTGATATAACATAAAATAAAAAATCAAATCAAACAGTGAAATAGTGGTTATACTGCGGTCAATACAAACTTTTGATGATAACTGACAACAAGTTCCCAAAACAAATTTAGTAAATATTTTCGGCGGTATTCTGAAATAATCAATATTTATGTATCATAAATGTTATTTTATAACATTGTAATGCCGCCAATTTTGAAATTTTATGTTTGACAAGTTTGAAATTAATGAATTCGATCAATTAGAAAGCTCATTATTCATAATTGTGAATAACTTGACGTTTGTTTATGTTTTAGAGCTTTCTGATCGATTGATCTAATTTCAAACCTGTCAAACTTAAAACGTCAAAATTGACGATGTTATACAATAATCGTTAAGATAGCTTATTTGCTATTTATAAATATTGCTTATTTCAGAATACGGCCGAATATTTGTGAATATTACGTCATAAATACAATGGTGTGATTCGTTGAACGTCACACATACTGTTTGTTAGTTTTGTAATTTATTAAATCTTATATAAACAGCAATAACGAACTGAAAGAAATTATGTATCTAGGATTAAGAATCCTTATCATGATATGCATATACTTAAATATTTTTATAATAGAGAGATAATTTTGTTTCATTTAATATAAACAAAAAAAATTACCTGGCAAGAAACGTTCTTCATTTTCGGTCTCCATTTTCAACAATAATTATTATTTACAATAATTGAAACACGACCGCTTTATAAAATACGAAAACCAACTGAACAAGGAATCTTTAGTTGGAGATAAAACACTCCAACCGTTAACTGTCCCAAGAATAAACTACGCTATGACATGTTTATTTTATATAAAAACCAATAGAGATACAAATTAGATATGGTATGCCGCAACCGAATATTTCATGTTCATGTGTGATAAACTTTTAAATAATAATTATTGTATGTTTTTACATCAGCTCCTCTTCACTCTCAAGTGGTCAGCTAATCCTGATAAGGGCCTTTCAGTAATGTTTGAACTGTATTTTTATATTTAACATCACTAACCGTATTAGTACTTTGTGTTTTCTCGTGTTTTGATATGAATAGGAATATATATTTTTAAAAATGTAGGCGCTGACGTTAACTCGTTAGCACCCCTTTCACAATTCTCTCCCATCATTCTCTCATGATTGAGAATCGTGACGGAACTCCTCCGTTTTTCACGGCATCCCGCAAATGTGACGTCACCAGAGAAATTTCCACCTGGTCGGTCCAACAGGTGGAGGATGTAGTGCCCCGCGCCACCCAAAAATTCGCACTTGTCCGTATGGATACGATTAAATTTATTAATAATTATTAGTATCATCATAAATAAAACATATAATATCTACACTTACAACTCAAGAGTGGAAAATACAATGTTGAATTATAGTACAATAATTGACATAAATAAAACACCATTAATATACCGTGCTTTCCAAAAATTGTAATATAATTTTATTAAAATGTAAAATTAAAAAATAACGTGCGCATAAGAAAATAATAATATTTTAACAGAGTGTTAATTAACTTAGTAAAAACCACTACCAGATTTAAGGTCTCTTCGTCAGGACCAATACTACACTACTATGTTCACAACACTATACATCACAACCGTAGTATTGTTAAAATTTCACCAATATTTATCACATGCGTATTCATCTTGTCAGAGACAAGCATGCACTAATTTAGTTAGTGTTAAGCATGCACTAAGTTAGTGCATGCTTGTCTCTGACAAGATTAACACGCATGTGATAAATATTGGCGAAAGTTTAACAATACTATGGTTGTGGTGTATAGTGTTGTGAACATAGTAGTGTAGTGTTGGTCCTGACGAAGAGACGGGTAGGTAGGTACGTCTCGAATACGGTAGACCTTAAATCTAGTAGTGGTTTTTACAAAGTTAACTAACACTCTGTTATAATGTCTAACCACATTATAACAGACGGACACCAGTACTTTTAATGAATTTAGTTTGACTTCAAAGATTGACCCAGCAAAGCAAGTGGGTGGAAATTGTGGTACTCTTTCACAGATGTGCAGAGGCGTTGTTCTAGCGACTAGTGGCACAGAACTGATTGAAAGTTGATCTTAATATGCAAATATGAACCACCCGTATGTGACAGAATTCCGAAGTACGAACAACTTGTTATGCATATTACCATTACATCACAGTGTTCAAGTTGTCACCATCTACCTTATCTTCGATGTAGCGACACACCTCATGCAGAGTCACATGCAAATAATAGTATTGTGTGATACCTAATTTCTTGGTGTCACAAGCGGAACGGTGGAAAAAATGCTTTAGATTTTTGTTTTGTAAGAAAATACGACTGAGTTTATTTATTCGTGAAACTGATTCTGTGCAATGTCCCGATTATCCGATGTGTGTTTCAATTAACCTTTAACATTTCTGAAGATTTTATTTTATTTTATAATAAATTATCTTAATTATCTTTAAGATTTTGAAAGGTTAAAATGTGTTTTCTTTTTTTTCTGGATCTGAAACATTAATAAATTTTTTTTTCGGAATCATTTGTGATTTCAAAATTTTTATTTTTATGATTGCTTGTGATATCGAGCCGCTCCAATCGAGCCGCTTCAATATATACATAATATATACTCGTATAAAATATTTTTTTATAAATAACGATGGTTCTATGATTCCCATTGATTTGATTTGGTTTCTAAAGAGTTGTAATAAACTGACTTGTCAGTTTGAAGACTTTATTTTTTAATGGTATCAATGACTTAGAAGTTTTGAGAATATGAATTATCATAATTGATCTATTTTTTTATTTCTGCCGGAAAAACGAGTTTGTTCAAATTATCTGTTTCAAAATTTTTTTAAGGATTTTAGAAGATGGTGTTTTTTGTTTTTTGAAAGTCTTTCGCTTTCATTAAAATATTGTAAAATGTATTTGTTATTGTAAAAAAATAACGTAAATATTGTAAAATGTATTGAATTTACGCTTACAGAGTTGCGAGAGCCGTTACAGAGTTGCCTAACGCGTTTTAAAAATATTTTAAATGTAACTTATATATAATATCAGACGTAGGGAAATTTGATGGGAAACATTACAAACAAATTAAATTAAAGTTTAATTTTCTTTGAAATAGTTCCAGTATTAGGTTGATTTATTTACATTTTGTTCAATTTTTTAAATAGAAATCAAGCAAGTCTATCTCTGTTGCCAGAAATTTAGAAATTAAAACACTATTTCTGTACTAGGTATAGGTGAGTAATTATTAAAATATTACAAGTTGTCATAGAAATAGTCCTTGTATTTGTTTAGCACCTGTTCTTAGTAAACATTAGTAATCAATAGCATGACATAAGTAATAACATAATAGTTGTTTGTATCTTTAAAATAGTGTTTATTGAATAGACATTTTATGTATGTTAAGAGCATTTGTGAGAGTGCGAGTCTGACACTTATGAACGTGTTTTATAAAGGTCATATTAAAAAAACTAACTAATCAACATTTCTCATAATTTACGTGTTACGGACGTTTCTGCAACATTCACACAGGTGTTGGTATTTTTTATTTGCAATACCTACATAAAATTTGTTAAGCAGTTATGAAGAAACCAAAAAAATGATAACATGTGATACCTATGTTATCATGATTTTATTTTATAATTAAAAACAAAATATTACTTCAATAAAAATCATTAATATTTTAAATATTTTGATGTCATTACAAGTTTTGAATGTTTCAAATAATTCCGGACCTTTAGTCATTTCCCCATATCTTTCGTCGTATTAATTATATAAAGTCAGGTACTAGAATCATTTTATTTGAAATTTCGAAATAGGATAATAATTTAAAAGAAAAAAATAGAAGATTAATTAAAAAGATATTCAGAAAATATCTTTATACCGAAAAAATATTTGGTTACCACCGGGACCCGAAACTTTTCCATTCTGGGAACAGCAGAATACCATTTCGCAACAGTAATCATATTTGAGACTTGGATATATAATGGATACCTACAATTTCATTTTCAAAGAACTGTTAACTTTATATTTTGCAATGATTTTCGAAGAATATAATACATACTTCTATAATTAGATTACGCATGAAACAAGATAATAATTTAATGAAATTTTTTTCCTGATGAAGGAAAAAGATTTTTCATAAAGCCCATAAGGTTAAAATCAACTTATGAGGTTAAATACATACAAAGTTAATTGTAAATTTTATTAAAAATCATTAAGATTCATCTGCACTGAACAGAGCGCTAATAGGCCGACACTTTACGGTTAAACGTGCATAAATCAGCCAGAAGTGGCTTTTCTCCGTGATAAGGTTCGCGTTTATACACGAGACAAGTACGTATGTACATGAATATGTTGACGCAAGATATATGGAAAGTACTCGTAGAAATTAATCGAAATTATTTATGTAGTGATAAATCGTTGACCTTTCAAAGATTATGAGAATATCCGCGAACCAGGGTTCATACAAAATTAAAATTTTAAGGAGAAAATAAAATCTCCAAAAAAAGCAAAATAATTTTGTAGTGATATTATCAATATAATTAATAAAAATGTACTTTGTTTTCACCACTTACATATTGAAAATAACATGTTTCAGGGCCAATGATCCCTTCGTCAGGATATAATGCACACTAACAAATTAAAAACAAAAATCGAAGTATACACACAATCAAAATATAAAAAAATAATAGATGGGAAATGAATTATAATTAAGTACTAATATGAAAACAAATTTATAAGATAATTATTTGTAAAATTCATTTATAATACTCAATTTACTATTAACACTTTTTCTTGTTTCCAAAACTTCTCACTTATCAAACTGTAATTCTGAATAATGTATGTATGTAAAATTTGTAAACCCTTAATAATATCAAAATAATGATCCATAACCAGAAGATGATTCGCAAATTCGGAATAATTATTGCTACTTAAACACCTCAAGTGTTCCTTAAATCTAACATCAGAATTTCTACACGTTTTTCCTGCATAAAAATAATTACAAATCAATTTATAAACACCCGATATTTATAAAAAATCATTCTTATCCGTATTATTTAATATTTACTTTCTAATTTTTTTTATTAGTATAGAAAGCTGGTAAAATAGCATTCGGGATTTTTTTGACTATTGAATTTGAAATTTGATTATTTATAAATACAAGATTAAAATATTCAAAGTCAGACTAGTTTTCATGAACGGATTCCACTGGCTCATTGCCTATTTATTAAACAAGTAAAACATTTAAAAAAAATTATGGACAATACGGTGCCAGAAAACTCGTAGAAGATAGAATATTAACGAAAAAAAGAGCTTAAATTTTAAAACTTATCGTTTTTTGCGATATACTCGTAATTTCTTACGTCTCGTTTACATATATTGTTTTATACTGAAAGGGGGTAGTTTATACATTGTGTGCATATATTTTGTAATTATACATAAGAGTTATACTGTAAAACAAACTGCTGACAATACCACTACCCGTCCGAGTGACTGGCCAGTAAAAAAATTAAACCAACCGTTAACTGACTCATTAAACCCTTACGTTAAATAATATCTAGGTATATTTTATTTCCCAAAAAAATACTCCAACTATCGGTACGAAAAATAATATTTTTACGTTCTGGGTGACGTAAGTGACAGTTGTCATTTTTAAGTAGTGTGAAATAGGGTCCATTAAATTTCGTTCTGGAAATTCGCGACATTGTTGACGATCCCACGAGAGGACGGCGTGCAGAATTATAAATTAGAATTGTTTTACAAGTAGTACTGTAAATATGAAGGCCAGAAATCTCTGAATTAATTCAGCAATTACAGTTTACAATATGTTTATTAATCTTAGGAGTTAACCTTTAAAGGTCCAACCAATTAACCCGTTTTAGGATATTAGTTTGTATAGCACCTTTTGTACATAAATAACTATTTTTAAAGTATTTATTTATCTAAAGTTTCATGTAAGTGCCGACAAAACTGGGTGCCGCATGAGTAATGGGCAGATAACAAGGGCAGTTAGGTCATTTAACCCAGATATGTAGGTCGTAACCCGCCCAGTAACATTTATCTGTTTGTGGGGGGCACAGAAATATTTCTTGAATTTTTTATAGCTCACCTGTTATTATTACTAGGTTTCAACGAACTTATGTAGGTAAGCATATGTACTAGATTTCACGCAAGGATACAACTGGGTCAGTGTTGCAATGCATAATGTGACTAACTTTTGGCGTTTTAATTGTTCATTCGGCGACCAGCGAAAATAGATTACGAGAGTACCTACTGGGCTTATTTGCTAATATTCTGTAAAACTTGAAAAAATGATCCACAGACAAATGGAAATAAGTAAGTAAGTAGGTCTCTTGATAGTGACAATTAGCGCAAATCAATCAAATTTTGTGTCCAGTGAACTTGTGCATAAAATAAAACTTTTAAAATTTTTTCGTGTTCCATTTGCCTCCCAACGCCAAGATCCCTTGACAATATCATATTATGTTAGTTCTCACCAAATTAATCACCAAAGTAACGAACGCCTTATCTTGTTTTTATGCTTATTTAATTTTATCTTACATCATGATAAACTAAAGAGCATACATACATACATGCATGAGGTTACTTGAAAGAACTGGGCCCGAAAATAAATTTTAATATACCTACCTATTTACTGAATTTCCGGCAGCCGTGATCCACCCGAGTTGTCGGATTTATGATGCTGATGAGGACCTACTTAATGCCATCTATCTACCGAAGACTATGAACGGTGTACACAAAACAGACACAATGATTTTTGTCACTTGCATAAAAAGCCTTCTAGATTCATATTTGTTTAAAAAATAAATTACAAATAGAATTTTGGAATCCCGTCTAGAATTAAAAATGAAAAAAAAAAGAGTTGTCGATTTAAAGACATGACCGTCTATCAAGGTCATGTCAAAAAATATAAGGTTAATTTTGTGTATTCATTTTATGTATGTATATCATTTTCAAATTATGTTTGTTATTTATTTTTTGAATATTAATCACAGTAGGTCGATTAAACGGACCATAAGTTGGCCTTAATATTCACAAACATTTATTTTCACATTTTTTTTGGATAATTTGGTATTTTGCAAGCGCGTACTTAACTTGAATAAATGAAGAAATAAAAATTTACGGTTGTTACGACTTTTTAAAATCATATAATATCATATTATGTCCTACAAGTTTTTGTTAAATCGCACGTACAAGAGCCTGATAATCGTGCAAAAGCATATTAGTGCATTGCCGTTCTTTAAATGTGTGTATTGTGCTTTAATTTATACTTTATTTTATATAGCTTCAGTATCTACCTACGATATTTGAGGTTAGATAAACGTATTATATATGTTATCCTTTTACTTCGGGTTGACAATGGATTACCGAAATTCGACAATCCGATGACGATGGGTAATGTCTGAACTAGAGTGTTGAACATGTGGAGGTGGCCAGTGATACATGGGTACCCAAAGGATGTCAAAAATCTGTCCCATATATTTTCGTGTGGATAGAAGAGTATTTGAGGTTATAATTGCAGCTGATATTTTCTTATTTTTAAAATAATATGTGAATTCCTTGTGAGCTTTTTCACCTACAGACACTACTTCTGCTTACTGGTGCTTAACCACTATTCTTCTGAAAAGTTAATTTAAGATTAATTGAAATTTTTTTAACCATGCATATTGGAGAGATAACGACCCCAAATGGTAATTTTATCGATTAGACAATAGACCCACAGCTTCTCGAGATCTCATACATTTTCTTACTTATTATTCTGCTGTGATATTGGCGCTTTTACACGCTCTACCGCAGAGCTCAGCGCTGGCACTGTAGATTACGAAAAAAAAAATTATCTATACCTATAAAACTCAATGTCTGTCTGTCTGTCTGTTCTCTATACACATCCACACCATTTATCCGATTCGATTCAAATTTTGCATACTTATGCTTTGGGACCCGGCGGGTAACAAAGGCAACATTTCCCCCCAATTATTTTATCCCTTCCTCTCCCAATGATATATTTCGAAACAAATCTGTACCGTTCGACCGATCGCAATCAAAATTTGGAAACTTATTCGTCAGGACTCGGCGGGTAACGTTGGTGACATTTACCCCCTATTTTTTACCCCTTCCCCTCCCCTGATATATTTTCGATGCAATTCTGTACGTTTGACCGATCTGACTAAAAGTTGGAAACTTATTCTTTATGACCCGGCGGGTAACATAGGCGAAATTTTCCCCCTATTCTTTTACCCTTTCCCCTCCCCCTGATATATTTTCGATACAAATCTGTACCGTTCGACCGATCGGACTCAAAATTTGGAAATATATTCCTTAGGACTCCGCGGGTAACATAGGCGACATTTCCCTCCCTATTATTTTACTCCTTCCCCTCCCCCTGATATATTTTCGATGAAAATCTATACCGTTCAAATTGAACCTTTGTTTGCCCTCACAAATTTATTTTCAAGTTAATCCTTAACCTTAACCCGTGCAAGATTTTTGGATTGCAGTAATTTTCAGTAAATACCTACATATATTTAGGTCATAAGTTATTTAAAAATAAATAATTTTATCATCACTTTTAATGATATAGATAGTGGAAAGTTATTTTTAAAGCTGTATTGTTTTAAAAAATTGAAATTTTCTATCCAATTAATGTGGCAATACAAAGGTGTCGATATACTAATTGACGCCTGAAATTGTGTTGACTCGGCAGCTGCCGTCATGATCGATCAATTATAACGGGTGTAAATATCGAGTTCATCGGATATCGAGCGGAGGATTACCTGTGATATTATTTCAGGTGAATTGCCAAAACTAATATATCGTGTTACATTGTCAACACGCCTGATACAAGATGTTTTCTAATTGGATTTGTTCACCTTATTTAATTTATTTATAATGCTATGCTCCGAACAGTCGATATTTAATAACTTAATAATAATATTAATATACATCACCAAATTGTCAGTTTTTCATCAGTTTTCAAAGCTGCTTCTTTCTCTACTAAGAGCTATTTAACACATCATGTTAGCTTTAGCTATATCGAGCCCTTGGAACGAATCATTTGCCATTTAGCAAACAGAATCAAAATTTAAATATTCATTTTTCATTTTCTTTGGCGCTAGTTTGATTCATCGCCCATGCGGTGATTTTTTTTACAGAAATGGTGTTTTACAATTTAGAGTAGTATAATCAACAGATTTTTCATTTCAGGCCCGTGATTTTTGATTGTATTAAAATCAAAAGTTCATAAAAATATCACATGTGCTACTAAAATATATCTTTGTTTCCTTGTTATCTCTTAAACTAAGAGAGTTAATTTTGACATCAGTTTAACACATTTTAAAGAGAGATTACTTTTAGTAGAAAAGTCAATTTTGACAAAAATGTCTGATGATTTGATTTGTTTATTCCAAGATTACGATATGTCAAAAAGTTGTGCTCGATTTACAATCATAATTAACGTACGAATATCTATTAATCTGAATAAAAATACATAATTCTATATATAACAATGTGCGTCAGTAAAGCTACCAAATACAAGGTACAAATGATGATGTAAAATGATATAAAATGATATGAAATAAGGATGAAAAATAAAAACTTTAAAAAAGCTATAATTCTCTATGTAAAAATGTCCGTTGCTGACACTACCAAAATGCTACACTACGCTAGATAACGCTGTTCTCACAGCATTAACTCGCGGCCAGAACATAAAAAAATACATATTTTTTACGCATTTTATATCTAATGCTTTCATAATACACTAATAGTGATAATCTTTTTACAGCATTTAAATTGTTTTTTTATCTTTTTTCGGTAATTTCTTAAAAAACCGAACAAGCTTATCGATTAAGTTATTAAATGTAATTATCAGATATATGTTAAGTAAATTATGCTCAATTATATGCGTAACGTAAGCTAATGATCATTGATCGACGTAATCAGCATTCCTGGAAGAATATTTTGAATTTTTCAGATATGAATTATTATGGGTCTGTAGAATAATAATTGATGTTCATTATCATTGTTATTATTGCTAGGGAAGGTGAGCCTCAAGCGGGCTACTCACACGCTTGCTGCAGGGGTAATCTAGGGTGTAAAAGTGGGGATGACCCTTAAATTGTGATGTGTGTAGGCAAGCAGGGGCAACTTCCTAGATTGGCCCTGCGGCAGGGCGGCAGGAGCGCGAGACCATTCTTGATCCCTAGATCGCTGCGTGTGTAGCGCGAATGGGGCAGAGGGGCCAAAGGGCTATACAGATCTTTTGATTTTTCAATAATGCTGGTGCCATTCTCAACGCGTGTGTTTATCTCCACTTATACTCGAACACTGAATGGCAGGCGTGTGTGTAGAGACAAGCCGATATTGCCCCGACCGCCGTGCGCCCTAGATTGCCCCTGCAGCAGGTGTGCGAGTAGCCCGCTTCAGCTGACTGCGGGATTTGTCGCCATTTTCTTCCACCATTCCTGGAGCAATCTCATTTTTGGCCTACCCACACTCCCGCGCCCCTACGGATTACTGAATAAAACCTGGTAGGTAGGTACTCCATGCGAAGCGAGTGCCTCAACCTGCGTCAATCTTCCAATTCCAAGAGTAGCTTCTTGGTGTAGTGATCTTGACGCTCGCCTAGTGGTCTGGTTGGTGGTGGGCGGTTCGAGCTCCGTACCGGGACACCAGCAAGTTAGCCCTGTTTTCATTGCACAGGCGTTAAGCTTAGTTTGAAAATAGTAAGAATTTTGATGCGACACTTATTTCGTGTTAGCATCTCTATTTAAAAAAAATCATTGATTTGGCATCTCTATATGTATACCACAGAATTTCGACATACATGTTTGTCTCCCGATACTACTATCATTTACGGGCTGCGAACTACGAACAAAGAAATCAAGTGACTCATAGGAGTGGCCAATATAATTGTGTCCAGAAGTGACAAAGTGTAGAAAGACTATGACATACCTATCTGCAGTCACTAAAGTCAGAGTTAAGTAGTGTCTGATGTATTCAATATTTCTTTAAGGTGGAGAATTATGAACTTTAAAGACAATTGGAAGAAAGACGATTGAAGATTGACGAAGAGCAACCCGAGCACACCGTGGATTGTAAAATGTAGATAAACTCTTAACCATAATTATCTAAGGCTAATCCTTTAGCTAATCGTAAACTACACTTCACCGTAAACTAGGAAGAAATATTTAACAACATTTGGAAACATCGTAAAATCAGGCAACCTATAGAGTTCCATCAACCTCATCATAAGATATATTTTTATTGCCAAATAAATAAAAATGCGTAAGGGTGGCGTCCATAAACCACGTGACTCCATTTTGAACTCTTTTGAACCCCTCCTTTCCTCCACGTAGCCCTGATGTGATTTTTGGATTGACACTCCTCCCCTAACCCCCTCGAGTAGCGTTGTTTTTTCATATTAATTCCAAAAGACATTGTGTTATTTTCTCTTACCAAAACTAATTATTGAGTATAAAATCAACAAGACTGATATTTGTTTTATAACATAGCGCTGTATAAAAAGCATATTCTGTACAGTTTTTGATTCAATATACAGTAATAAAATTTTAACGTGCGGCTGAACGCGGTTTGTTTACATTTCGTATTATATTTGCCGGAAAACAATAATTATATTCATCAAACGATATATTATTTCTTACAGATTCAAATAATAATATAAAACATTTAAAATGCGTTAAAGCGGACAGTACCTATTGACGCGCCCGAATAAGTAATGTTAGGCGGTACAGCTGGCACGTGTGTGCATATTAAAGCAATTGTTGTTATGTAACTATTTTGTGTACCAAACGCTGAACTGAACCACATGTTATGTATTCTTCTAATTTAATTGCATTTCCTAACAATGGAATTATGTGTAAAATGAATGGCGAGCTGTTGATATTGATAGTGCCGCATATTACAAACTCGATAAGAATTAAAAACACATAATATGGATTGTGTAATTTTCTTTTATGGACTTCATTGTAGTTGTCGGAATAGTGAGTCCCAACATTAAATGATATCTTAACAAAACCGTAGGAAATAAAGTTTTATGGAACATTTTTTTACTATTTAAAAAATAGTGACGCGAATACGGAACACGTGTCTTGGAATATTCTTACTTAATTCAAAATAAGCTAAACGCTTGTGTTATGAAAATAGAACTAACTTGCTGGTGTCCTGGAATGGGGCTCGAACCACCAACCACTGGATCACCAGGCGGAAGTCATAACTACTACATCAACAAGCAACAAATTGAAAGCGTAAACAATTGAACAAATCAATTATTATTTTTTAATGTACTTTTTAAATTCAATTTTTATAACTTACTTGAGCCGGACGTCAGTGATTTGATAGTTCTAATTTTGTGTTTGCTCTAAAATACGTTCTCAATCGGAAGAGTTGTTTAATATGAATATTTAAAAAGTAAATTTTTATTTTAACCCGCCAATGCAAAGACTTCAAGAGCTAGGAAATGAATTCAGTTCTTCGATATTTTTTTCAAATTCAATTATTCAATTTTTATTTTATTTTATTTTTATTCAATGTTTAAATATCGGTGTAATATTTTTGATGATATGGAAATAATATTTTAATTAACTAACCGTACACTCGTGAAAAATCGAGGAAAAACTAATAAAATTAATAAAGATCCTTGTGTGACAGTGCAACATTAGCCGCGCGCTGATTGTGTGTCACGCTCTAATTATCTAAAGTTTTAATTTCAGTAAGTTACGAATTTACGGACTAACAGACAGACAACGAAATTGTTATATTTTGATTAGGGTAACCGTTCTGCGTTTTAACCTTTTTTTAGTTTTATTGCTCGTATTTTTTTCAATATTTATGTTCTTTGTTTATTACATATACGATACATTTATATGCCAAACTGCACAGCAATTTACGGCACAGCACAGCAGTTTAAATGAAATGAAATGAGGTTAAGATTAAATAACGTATGAAAAATGTGCTTGTGTTTGTACTAGGTTCGTGTGTAGGTATAGGTATGCTATGTTTAAATATTTAATAGTGCTTTAACGTAAATGTCTTTTTGGGCGTTGATAAATAAAAAATTAAATTAGTTACAACCACAATTTTAATTATCACTGCGTGCAGGATGTAGATAGTTATTTAAAAAAACTTTAGAATTCATGTCCTCGCGAAACTCGCGTGAAGGACAGTATGGAATTGAGCACGGAACGAACTTTCATTCGTTGTTTATTGTATTGCTCGTATTATGATTGTATTGCTCGTATTACACTCGAATTATGATTTTTTTTATTTTTTTTAAATTTAGCTTTATCAACCATTGTCTTATTGATTCGAATATTGAATATTTTCCGATTTATTTTTCTTGTAAAAGTAGTAAGGTAGTTTTTGAGAAATGATTGCATATAACCTGTAATTTCCATATTTTTCTAAGTAGTTCTTGAGAAATTATTGCATATAGCCTTTGAATCCCTAATATGTCCAGATTTTTCTCAGTAGTAAAATAGTTTTTGAGAAATGATCGCATACAGCCTTTGAAGCCTCAAAATATCCATACTTTTCTCTAGTAAAGCGTTTTTGAAAAATGATCGCATACAGCTTTTGAAGCCCTAGAATGTCCAGATTTTTCTCACTAGTAAAATAGTTTCTGAGAAATGATCGCATATAGCCTTTGAAGCCATTTTTCTCAGTAGTTTTTGAGAAATGATTTCATATAGCCTTCGGAGCCCTATAATGTCCAGAGTGTATTTTGACAAAATTTGCACATAGCCGGTATTACAGGTGCAATGACAACGCACATTTTAACGTGCGATAAAAGAAAATGTGATCAATTAAATCCTAAAATGTAAAAATTAGATGATGAGAAAAACATGCACACAGCTGTTATCAAAGGTGCAACTACGATGCAAACAAAATTCTGTATATTTATAAAAATAAATAAAGTGTGCGATAAAAAATAAACAAAGCCACGGTGATTATTATCCTACCTAATCTAGGCTTAACAATTCATTTAAATAAGATTGACCTTAGCTTAATAAATATCTTTTGGTGCGTAAGCGTGCATCACTTAATCCGCCGGCGAACCGACCTTAGGCCCGGTTGTTTCAAGTTCGATCAAAGTAAGCGGTCGATAAAAGCATAGATTTTTACGAAAACGGATCGTCTGATTGGTGGAGAACGTAAAATTTCAGTTTAAACTCTACGCTTACTTTGATCGAATTTGAAACAACCGGGCCTTAGTCGTGAATTCAATCTCAGTCTTATTTTATGAATGATGAATTCAATCGCCATCACACGCGAACACAAGTGCACAGTACAATTTATTCCAATATCTATTTTCATTCACTTTAATTTCCATACCTTCTTTTACACTCCTTATAAATATGATCATAATATCGCCATACTTAATATGTATATTGCTTTAGCTTAATTTAGAACTTAGTTAATTTCTCACGATATTGAGTACGGAACGGCCCGCTTTAAAGTCATGATTATACTGTTTTAATATATCGACATACGATACTTTCCATCGTAGATTAGACGTATTTCCGAGTGACGGGTTTTTAATTGGATGACAAAGTTGTTATTGTATGAAAGTGTTTGTTTAAAACCGTGTGGCTTAAAGTTCATGGTCTCGGCGCTTTAAGAATACCCATTTAACAACTTCATTTCTTAGAAATTTCATAATAATAAAAAATTGCTAAAGCCTTAATATTGTTCACACATATCATTCATTAGGGTTGTCGTGTGTGTCACATTTTAGAAAAACTTTTGGTGGGATACGTAAAAAACATTAGGTGAGGTCCGCTGCAGTCGAAAAATAGATTATTCTAAATTCATTTGAAATCTCTCAGGTTGCTATGTTTCGATTATTTTCCAACTTTATTATGAATCGCAATGGCCATCATTAAGGCCAAAATTAATAATGATTGAATAAATATTGAATAAAAGTAGTACAAATTAATTATAAAATTTCATTCAACCAAACATATTGTCAACAATTTTTCAACCGTAATTTTCGCATCGACCATCAAATATATTGAAAAAAAGAAGAATATTTTTAACGTTTATTTCAAATGTTTTATTTTTTAACAGCATTTTTATTTTTTGAGCTGTTTGAGTTTAAAACAGATTGATTTACTTTTGTCCGACGTTGTTCTTATATATTTTTACTTCTGTTTTTATAACTGTTAGAATAAATTACAGATATTTAAATAAAATAACTATTTGTTTAATAATAATGTTATACAAATAGTTATTTTATTTAAAGATATTATGTCTCGCCACAATGTGTTTGCTTCGTATGAAAATTTAAATTATAATAATATACAAAAAATACTCTTAAGGACATCGCTTAATGACTTTGAAGAAATTAATCAATTTAGATTAGATAGAATTACACGAATTGTTTAATCATTATGCTCACCCCGTAGTCCAAATAGAACAAATGAATGCTAAATACATAAATATTTTTTTTAAGCTAACTTCGTTACTTTACTAATGTGTTGTGTCCTTTTGTGTGGCACGCGTGGAGAATCTTTTTGTTCCGGAGGCTTTTCAGATAGTTGTCCAAAATTGCAAATTTGCCAAACAGGCGACATGACACGTAGCCTAGTCGACATGGCACTGGCTCTTCATACGGAGGGTTCTAGATCCGACTCCCAGTGAGGTCACGATAAATTTATGTGATTTAATCGAGCCTGGGTGTTTTTATGATGTGTTTTCGCTTCAGTAATTGGGCCGCATTGCCTTTCCTTCAACGTTTAAAAAATATAAAACTATTGATAAAAAAATGATGTGCTGGTATAGTGTTATGTTTATATAATTATATGTATAAAAAAAAATCCCGAAACCTTCGTTCGCGCCTCTCCTTTTAAACACTAGTACCAGTTTATATTATTCTATAACGATTTTTTTAAATATGTATTTGCAATTATACCAAAATGGCGATAATTCCAAATGTGAGAAAGACCACTGATTATTCCAGGGGTCCGGTTTTATTACCCGTATGAATAATAAACCGGCGGAACAGGATGTTACTCACTATCTACTAACCTAATTTTACTACTAAAAACTTAAAAAATAGGTTCCGTATTTCAGTGAAATCCTGATATAAGTAAATGTGTTGTTGGTTGTATGGACTATTATTAACCTCCAGCACACCGTTATGGACAATACATTTAAGCAGCCACTTTTAATTTATTATTTTTAAGCATTTTCAAAGAAAAGTTACCTATCTGTTATTAGCTTAATGGCTTTAGAATATTTTATATCATACTTTTATTATAAACTAGATGTAACCCGTTACAATGATGATACTTTTACATGCCGGTTCCTAAAGAATAAGTATTTATTTATTTATATTATGTTTGTGAAATTATTATGTTTGATGATATTGAGAATTAAGAGTGAAAAATATACTTATGAAAATATAATTCATTCGTTATATTCTAAAAACATAATGCATTCATCAGGTCACATCCAATTCAATCTTTCTTCATATCTCTGAATATTTAATTAATGAGAGACATAATAATTATACTTATACCTTTCTTATAAATGTATCTATTGATTTGAGGAATGATGAATGACGAATAATATTTTACCATCGCAGTTAATATCCAATGTATCAATTTTACATCGCATTGAATTAAAAAAATCTTTTTTTTGCTATGATTTAATAACCTCGGTAGATTTGTTTTGCTATACGGCAAGGGAAGAGTTAATGTAGGTACGTATCTTGTTTTAATGTAGTCGACGTGCGGTTGATTGACCTAACAATTGAAACGTTTTTCGATCACCTTTCACATTCATGTATCATTGTCAATTCACAAGTCTACCTTTAATGAGAAAGCGACTGTGTTTAAAGAGTTGCGCAATGAACTGGGCGCATTCATTACGCGTTTTGTTTTGATAACTGTTGAATGAATGTTTTGACATTTGTTGCAATATGCGGGCGGTAAACGCAGCTGCAAAGCTTGGGTTTGTTACAAATTTTTGACTTACAAGTTTTAGCTTTAATTAATTCTTCGTAATTGAGTTTTGGTCTGTTCCATAATTAAAGTTGGTTTTAGCTTTAATTAATTCTACAACATTATATTGTGCCGCGAAAACAAACTGCCTGAGAATGAACAGAAGACAGATGGCATCATCATTATCACCAAGCCTTTGAATGAATACGACAAAGAATAATGATATTCAACAAGAAACAAATAGAAGGATAAAATCAGAAATCGCTTCCTACTTTAAGGAAATATATATATCTCTATATATATATTATATATATATATGATACTAGATAGATATATATAGAGATAGATAATTTATATTTGATTAATGGAAATTGCACTCTTGTACTGTTTACTGATACAACCGGTTGCACTATCCTAGATGTTAAGTTTGATATCGTCAGGTAAGTTTGATATTTAAACTTTTGTTTAATACGCAAAGTCACTGGACACAAATTTAATTGGATCGCTGTTCTTTAAGACGCACTTAAATATTTCACGTGAAAATCGTTTCTTGGGATTTTTTTTCAAATTGTTCCCATTTTTACAAAAAAAGGCTTTTTCCTAATTGGATATGCTACATTTTATATTATTGACGGATTTGGTATTAGCATTGCAGATATTATTCACGATGATCATTAAATTAGGTTATCAATTAGAAAAGCAATATTATCAATCAGCAATATCAATTTGAAAAACATTAACTTTGTTACTTCTACATTGAGTTTAATACTATTTATATATGTTACTACTACTTACGTTTCGAGAGTAACAGTAATTGTCGATGAGAGATTCTGTTACTCTTGAAACTTAAGTAGCAAAATATAAAAATATTATTAAACTCACGTAGAGGTAACAATGTTAATATTTTTCACTCAATTTAATGGTGCTAAATTTTATACAGTTCATTTATAAGTAAGTTCTTCCTTCTTTTTAGTATCAGATAAACGTGCACTAGAGAATGTTGCATCTTAGTCACGGCGGAGGAGTTCCATGGGAATAAACGTAACGCGGCCATTCTGTTTTTCTTAAACTTTGCAATAAAATAATATTTTAATATATATCTTAAAACTTGCCAATAAATAAAAATTGAGCGAGTCTTACATTAGTCGCAAATGATAGGTATCACCTTTTCTCAGAAATGATTCATTCAAACTACTTACAGCAGTTATACGATTCGATGCGATGCGAGAAAGCAGTCGACGAAGAGTTGGTGAAGAAGTCTGCGGCTCGAGCAAGCAGTTTGGACGTCTCGGTAAAAATGTCTGCGACTTCCCATGCGGTTACACATTAAAAAATTCAAAATAATTTATTTATTCTTACAGAAGAATTTATTCTACGCAGAGAAATCCTTAAAATCGTGTGAAAATAACAATAAATGTGGTTTCGAACCAAAAAGATAGGTAGGTTCCATTATAAACATTCATGTGAATATATATGGCATAAAACAGCTTTATATTTGAAAATTTTATGATAAATGAACAGCTGATTTTATAAATATTTTTCCTCAACTCTTCCTAACTTGCTAGTCTGGAGTGAGGTTCGAACCCGCGACCTTTGGATCACGAGGCGAGTGTCCTAACCACAAGACCAACAAGCTACTACTTTGGTTTCATCGATCCTGCTGAGAACCTCATTCGTAATGTGGTCTCTCCAGGAAATTCCTAGGGCACATCTGTAGGTCCACATCGCGAAGCCTTCTAATCGTTTCTTTATGTCTATCGCCAATGCCAATGTCTCACTGCTCACAACCATACAGCAAAATACTCCGTACATTTTTATTAATTGCTTGAGGAGCTTGAGGTATATGTTATTGGATTTGAAAGTCTTTGACTTTTTGTTAAAAGCAAGATTTGTTCCCTAACAGGTATTATTAAATCGATTCATTTGGGATAAAACTCTTTTACAATCAAATTTTTTTTGTCAGAATCAATAAAATATAAGTTTTACATTATTTTTGTTGAACCGTTTAAAAAACCAAATTTACCAAGAGATATTATAAATTTAAATTCAACATTACCCTAATTAATCGAATTTGATATTTTCTTCCGACGCCTAATGTCAAAGTTAAATCTCCGAATAAAAATAATAAATTCGAAAGGGGAACATTTTTCATTCCTATTACAGCGTAACAGATGTTACACAACAAAATTTTTATGAATTAATAATTTACTTATAGTAAAAATGACCCAATTTCAATCTAAACTTCAGTCTCCTCAGGTGGTGTAACCGCTTAGTGTTTTAGTTACCGTGCCCACGACTGAGTTGTACAATGCCGCTTTGCAGAAAGTAATAATATTGATAATATTGTTTAGGTGCACGGGAAATGTGACGCCAGCATAACCGTGTCAGAAAAATAACCATTTGTATATTTTTAACGGTTAAGATTAGTTTATTTAAATCTCATTGTTGGTCGATTAACAATGGTCGTTGTTTTTCTTTGCCTAGTAGGTATAAATACCAATATTTAAAGATAATTTAAATGCAAATTATGCACAAACATGTTTGTCATTATATTTTAAAAAATTGCACAGATACGCTACTTGCAAATAAACTCGGTATCTAAATTAATTAACTAATTGCAAGAGATTTCGAGATAAAAGTATATGACATTGCTGAAGAACAAACACAATAAGATATCGAATGCTTTGTGGATTGCGAATCCAGACCATCGTATTATAATAATCAAACAAAAATTATATCTCTGCATTTAAAAAAAATATTATCTAGTTCATTACACTCTTAATTAATATTAATTAAATCAATATAAGATTAAGAAAGATACACATTTTAATTATTTATGAAAATTTTAATAAAAAATATTTGTTCATAATAAATGTCTCGACATTGTAAAGAACCTTTGATTTTCGCTTTACTTGTACAGTACAATGGAAAATACCATACGAAACAAGATCACAACCCAGTTTAAGTCAAATTATTACAAAACGCTTTACCGACCTAATCGAAGTTCGTTAGCAGGTATATTGACATAACTTCATTGAATAAACTTAATAAATTAAAGCGGACATAAAATAATAATAATTTAAATAAAAACAGTACAACAAAATCTCTGAACACCCTAAGAAATTACTTCAAAATTTGTTACAAAACCGAGCTACCAAAAATATATTGCTTCGTTGTATAAATCCTGATAAAACTTATTTTTAAATTCTTTATATTACTTTCGCCGCTATTAATTAATTTATTTATATTATTTTTATATTACTTACGTAGGTACGTGTGTGTGGAAATGTTTTGGATTTGAAAATTAACACACTTCCCATCATACAATCGAACTGAAATTTTGCACGTCGATTCGACGTCGATGACAACGCTTTTTGACAACTTTGTCGGTATGCACGGTTATTGTGGTTGTTTTCGTTTTTCGCGAAAAAAACTCGTCGACCAAGAGCTCAATTCCAAAAATTTCGAGTTCCCCAAACAGAAGCAGCCCGCCGACGTCTTTGGGAAATATATTCGTCGCGGGACGTCTCTCCTCCTCAGAATTGTGTCGAATTTCAGCTTTTTACATTTAAATCCGAAAAACCACTTTACAACGTTAATAAATTTGCGAGTTTTGGTCAGATCCTGAAGATGAAAACTTTTCCCAAACCCTGTTTGGGATATGATTTTTATTTGATTTTTTGAGGCCTCCCCCCTACACCCCTCCCGCTGGGCCTTTCGCAAAAACGAAATTTTATTTTAATTTTTAGACACTTTTTTATTTGCAATTAAACATGGTGTTTAAGAAAAAAATCGATAATATGAATGGTGCAAAAGGTGAAAAATCCGACCGTCTTTCTTTTGTATGCTGGAATTTGCATCCATCTCTTTCTCGTGGCGTGACAAAAATAAACCCCCTTTTTTTAAGCTTTTTATACCGAGCGCGATGCTTCTGCGACCGTTTGCATGGTTTGAATGAAATTCAAAAATCGAGTATCAAGTTCGAATAATAGTCGGAGGCGCCATCTTGTGCCCATTTTTCGATTTTTTTACCCCCTCCATTTCTTTAGATATCCATCCAGAAACAAAATTTTCTGTTTTTTAAATAATTCTGTTAAAAAAAAATTAGCGAGGCGCAACTTCCTACACATAGCGCGCGATAGTGCGCTACAGGTATACAGGAAATTTTTGTTCCTAACGGAATGGTTTAGGGTTTTTTTGCCGTTTTTTGTATTTTTGTATGCTGCTCTGTGACGCGTTGGCCAATTTTAAGTGTAAGTATTACAATCGATAGAGCTATCGAGTGTGCTAAAAATAAACGTTCCGAAGTGATGCACTTCAGAATTAAATTCGCTTTTATTCGGTTTTAACAGTTTCAGCTGCTGCTCCGCAAGGGGTGGTTCTATTCTCTATCTACAAATCACGATTAGTAGAGTTTTTACTTTTCAATCTTTTGGCGTTTTTACTTTTATTCAATCTTTTTTTTCGCAATGTTACAAGCAATTAGATTTATTTTACACCAAATCTGTAATTCTTTTCAAACGATATTCATTTTTTTCTCCAAGATGCCATGAAAGGCGCTCGAAAGACTAGTATCACACTTGGGTGACGTCATTATTACAAAGCAGTTTAGGCGAAAATTAATCGTTCCTAAAAGCATCCATCCTTTACAGAGAAGATGTTTGAGTAAGTTTGAATGACATCAAATAAAAAATTCTGCATACAGGTCTTTTTCTTGTATATAAAGAATTTATAATGAAAACTTTGTTTTTATGGGTTAAATTATTGATATATTTTGTTGTATTAAAAACTTGCGATTAAGCTAATTATTTTGAAAATAATTATTAGAGATCGGATCTAAAAGATAGACATGTCTAAACAAAATTTAATGGGAATTGAACATTGAAATATTCAGCCTGTTCGTTGTTACTTGAGCTAATAAAAATAAAATTATTTGATGCTACACATCGTGAATGATATAATGTATGTAAGCCAGCTATCAGCAAATCTTGTATAGTTTGAAATATTGCTAAGTAAGTAAATAGCCGCAGGACAAAATTCAACTATTCTATCCAACTTCTACGTGTAACAATCATATGGAAGATTGTGTACCTACACATATGTATTTATGTGACACACGTTCGTAGATTTAAAAAAAATCAATGATTTCGGCATTGCCATTCCACTAATACAATAATTTTTACAATTGTTTTTTCTTCTTCTTTTAAACGCTAACTATAGGATTAAAGAATACTTTTTAATACATTTGTTCAGGTAGGTAATAATATTCGGTAATAATGCATTGTCATTGATTTTATCTTATTCAATATTATTTAATACTTTTAATTTTTCTGCTTTAAATATATTTTAACATTAAACATAACTGTTGGTGAAAAATAATCAAAAAAGTATTATAATTTTTGTTTCACGAACATTTTCTTGATAATGTCACATTTGCATATAAATGATTTCTTATCTTCGCTATTTAATGTATGAAATAGGGGAAGAGTGCGCTAGTAAAGCTTGTTATTCGCCTTTTTAATTTATTCTTCAATAGATATTTCATGCAAATAATTCATATTTAAACAGTACTTTCATATAAAAATATCGTTAAAATATAAATATGCTGGTGCATGATAGGCGTTAGAATTGAAAATATTGATTTTCGGGCGTTTTATAGTAGATATGTAATAATTCCAAAGAATATAATATATACGTCAATAAGGAATATTGCTAAAAAAACTCCACTTTGAAAAATAAAATATGGAAGTATCGTTGTACAGTTGCGAAATCTATGCATATTAACTAGTTAATGAGAAAAATTAACAAACATATCTCTAGCAGAGACCAGTGCAATATACGAAATGTTCTTGATTCGAAACATATTGTCACGTGTCGTGGCTGCAGGAGGAATTAATGAAAACGCTGGGATTTAATAAAGGATTTATTGAATACCGATTAATTAATTGAACTAACCTACAAAGTCACGTATTACTATTAAATGTAACGCTATTCCTTAAATTAAACTATTTCACTATTTTATCACTCGTAAATAGACACTTTTTATTCGCTTTGACACTTTATTCACTATTTACTAGAATATTCCATCCTATTTCCGCACTTATTAATTTCGCTTCAGTTTATCTCGTTACGTAAGAACTTTCCGGAAACTTCGCTGTCGAATTACCGCTCGCTTGGCACCACTGGCCTCTCGCTTGGTTGGCCTGACCCGCCGCTCGCGGCTACCTTCGCTTTGTTATTTCCTGTCAACGCGCACGGAAAACAACTCACTCCTTACTCCCGTGTGTCGTATTTATATTGGCTAATGCTGTTATCCAGACGTTTCCAGTATTTACTCGCAAGTGCTCGTAAATTCCAGATGTTCCTGGAAAGTTGCAGACGTCTCTCGAAAGTCGGAGGTGACTCCAGAACCTTCGGTAGTATTGTGCCAACTTCAAACAGCTGATTCTTTTTAGCCTCGTTACAATATATAGAACTTTCAAAAAATTGATAATATGTGGATGTTCTTACGACGGAATTAGTGAACGTTGCATTGTGTAGAGTGATCACTTAAGCCAGCTCATACAGGTTGTAAGCCCTGAGCCATCGTATAAGAGTTATATATAAATAGGTCACTTGTCTGAGACCACTAATAAGTTTAAGATTACACGACTAGTTTCGACAACTACCGATGTTGTCATCAACGGGTGATGATATAAAGTTTATATCATCACCCGTTGATGACAACATCGGTAGTTGTCGAAACTAGTCGTGTAATCTTAAACTCATTAGTGGTCTCAGACAAGTGATCTATTTATATATAATTATAATGTCATTCCACAAAGTTAACGCCAATTTAATAAATAATATATCGTATAAGAGACTTTCATCCACTTTTCCCATATATACATACATAGCTTTGTCTCGGTGAGTGTATTCTTAATGCATTTTTAGTTTAGACTTGTTGGTCTAGTAACAAGTTTTCTAGTGATAAACGCACTTCCCTAGGGTTCAGGTGATTGGCTCATCCCAGGAGACTACCAATATCGAAATATTTAGAATAATGATTCGTAATTCATATACTCATCTTTGAATGAAAATTATCAAAAAAATGTCTTTATATCATTTTTGGCCAACATCCGACATCTATGGAGAATTTACGATACGCATATTATAAAATGATGGAACATCACAGAAGACATGATTTTAGCTTCGTAACAAAAATAACCATAAAATTGTTTGAATTTTACCATAGTTTCGCATGGAAAAATAATTTTCAATATAAAAATGTTACTAAAAGATTTTTTGTAGAGCATAATATTTAATTCTAATGATCAACACACTTAATTGAACATTAATATTATTGTGTAAATATGTATTTATAATATTTACAGTGGTTAAATCAACAATTATAAATCGCTTAAACTTATCGACCACGAATAAATATTATAATTTACTGTAGACAAACAACAACTATTGCCTCTTTGAAATCAATTTGATATTTTATATATTTATGTATGTTTTGCAAAGTCTTCCTCATTTCTAAATATTTTTTGTATTATTTTAATCTGACATAAAAATTAAGTGCATAAAAGATTTTTAAATAATAGTTTTGTGACATGCGATGATTACTTCTATAAGTGGGCATATGCAGGTATATTTTCTCTCACTTTTTCATATTCCCAGCTTTTCTGGATATGTAGTTTGTTGCAGCATAAACAATTTGTCTGATGTGCCTTTCCCGCCTCTGAAACCGCACTGGCCTTCTTGGATCTTGTTTTCCTTTACTATTTTATTATTTTTACTCCGGAATGCGAGATAGCACCTTTGTATTTGGCACACACTTTGCTGTCTCCCTTTTTAAAAATGGGGACTATCACTCCTGTTCACCAAACTTATGGGGCCTTGCTCATCTTCCACGCTGCTTAAAGTATGCGGGCTAGGCAACTTTTTATCTTATTGCTATTTATTATTATATATTAAAAATATAAAATAAAATAGTTCGATTTAAATGTTTGCTTGAGGGACTTGAGGGACTGTAATTATATTATTTGAAGAAATACGCAACGCAACGAAATACGAAAAAATAGGATCTAAAGAGCGGTCCAACGGATCGTTCTAACAAACCAACATTGAAAAGGAATAGACATTCAATAAATTAAAGATATCGTGCATTCATGAAATGCAAATGAAGAGATTCTGTGAAGAATCATTGAACTACCAATTGCCCAAAGCAATCGACACAACGTACGAAAGAGAGTGGTGGAGAAGCGGTATCCAAGTGATAGGCCCTCGAATTGATTAGAATAAAGGAAATGTAGAAGAAGAAGTAAACGATTTTTAATATTGCATTTATTGAATTGTTCACTTTTTTCCTTTTGACCCCCATCTTCCCCGCATATTTCAAATAGACGCTGACCTTGTCGAATAATGTTTGCCGTAAGTTTAAGTAAGATTTTAGGTTTGTTTGTTTATTCCATGTTTCAACATGAAATATTATTTAAACTGTCACGAGATTTTTTTTTCATATCACGTATTAATGAAATTAATGAATGAAGCAATTTTCATATCACGTATTAATGAAAATTATATCTCGTAACTAATAAAATAAATAACTAAAATATAACCTTCAATTAACGACAGTGCTATTAAACGTTTTCTTGCCATGAACTCAGGTCTATCTAGCCAATTGTCTGTTAATTTTCGTACATTCAGTATGAAATTCACATTTAAGCTAATCCTAATAAAAAATTTGGCCTTATAAATAACTAGCCGAACCCGGCAATGCTTTGTTATTACTAGATTTGAGTATATAAGTATACACCTAAGTAAATAGAAAATAAAACATCTAGGCCCCTAACTTTCTTTCTACTGGTCAGATCGAGGATTTAATTAGCTTTAAACCTTCTCTGGACAACGCGATTATTTTGCAAAAAAGCCGCATGCAAATCCGTCCAATAGTTTTTTTAGTCTATAGCGGATACACATACGAACAGTCTTTTTTTATACGGGTATATAAATAGATTAGTTTAAAACGAATTATCCAACTGAAAATATTTTTGTTTAATTCAATTCTACGTGAAATCAATACATTGGAGGTTAGCTGCGATAAAAAATACCATACCGGAAATATATCATACATACGTTAGGTTCACAGTGATAAGATTACAAGTCATACGAATTTAAATATGGCTCTATTATTAATTATGTGAAGACTGATTAGGAAGAAGGTAGTATTGGATGGGCACTGATGAATGCATTCCAAGAATATAATTAACGAATTATATTATTATGTTTTTACTTTTTTCACTTTAAAACAAAACTGCTTCGAATTTTCTTTCATCTACAAAATAATTACATTTTATTCGTGTTAAAATGTTGGCGCGTTAATTAGACAGGTAAGATTTTTATATTTTGGATAACAGTAACTATTAAACGAGTACAAAGTTCATCATAGTGAAGAATCATTTAAAAGTGAAGTTAAAAAGATTTTGTTTTTCAAATGTCAGATTTTTCCGAATGCACATTTATAATTAAATTTTACATATCCCTGAATTAATCTTATATAATGAAACAATATTATTAATATTGTATAGTGGGCCGGTACTAACGATGTTTACACGTATGCATAAAAATTTAAGCACAAACCGTGTAATAATATTATTTTGTTTCAATTATTGTATTTTTAATTATCTATCGCGTTTACCTCAAATCATACGAATTGAAAATGTTTTAGACTACATTTTAGTAGTCGTAGAATAGATGAGAATATCCAAATTAAGAATTCTGAAACGAAACCATTATTGAAAAGAACATAATTATATGAATATATCGGGGAAAATCATCTGAGGGTACACGTATAAACTTTTGTTTTGAGAGTTGTTTCTTTATAACAATGATAACTAGCAAATATTAACAATCAAATTATTATTATATGTTATACCTCACCAAAAAGAATTAAGATTCTTGTGTGTGGTGAGGGATAATCACTGACAATCAAATTGGTAGTGTAATCTAATTTAACAAACAATGAGAATTTGGTAATACACAATTTATCTTATATATCGAACATTTTTGAATAAGCAGCCAAAAAAATACTAAATTCATTCACAAAAACCAACTCTACGACGAATGAGAATCAATTTGGGTTTACCGGGGGAATATGCACACAAGACGTAACCGCAAAACATCCACCATTATACAAAGTAATATGGACAAATCAAGTAATTGCATAGGTATCTTCATCGATTCAAAGAAAGTACTCGACAGTATCTCCCACGAACAACTCCTATCAGAACAAAAAGAAAATGGGATTGACCACACAGCACCAAATGTTAAAAAGCCACTCAACGAACAGACCTCTAACAGTCAAATCAAATGAATCTCTAAGTAATTCACAAATAAGTGAATGTGGAGTCTCCTAAGGTACAGTTCCCAGACCTCTACTATTTCTCACTCACGTAAACGACATATTTCAACAAAAAATCATTGGTGAACTAGCATCCCACACAGATGACACCGCACTGTTAACAAATTATCCTTCTTGGGCAAAAGTTCAAAAAGGCAAAAAAAAAACCACATACATTTCGTTTTCTCTAAAAAAAGTTTCAATAATCAATTCTCTTTTAGACTCATTTAGTTTACGTCGCATGATAAAATCTATATATAATAATGGAGATAATTGAACTGATCAAAAGGTCGACCTTAACTGTCACTGTCAGTCAAGAGTATCTTCGTGTCCAGATTGATTTATATTTAAATACCTATATAAAAATATAACTTTTAACGTGATGTTTTTGTCAAAGACCAAATATTATTAAAATTGCAGACAACCGCAGTTCCGAGATAAACTCTTGACCATTATGGTACTTATCTGTTATCAAGTTATCAGTCAGACATTCCTACTCGTACAAGTTTATGTGACAACGCAAGTGAAATGGATGCCAGTTTTCGCATTATATTATATTATATGTAATAATATTACGTTTTTATATAAACCAATACAATTTTTGAACTAAACGTGCGCTGTAAGTAATGTTAGAATATATTTAACTTTTTAAAATATTTATTTAGGATTTTTTGTACCTTCAAGAGATAATCGTTGGCTGTTAATTTTTTTGATTATTTCACACATTCATATACATATTTTTAAAGTAAAAAGTGTGTAAAAATTTCTTAGTTATTAAATTGACCAAAAATTTATCATTATACCATTACAAATTTTTAGTTGAAACACGTTCTTGAATGTAAATTTAATGAAATATATTATATATTACGTATTATTACTACAGTTATATTAGTTTAATTAATGTAACAAAATATACATAATACACATACAAGTACCATCATTGTAAGTACCTATGTATTTCTTTAGTAGCATTGTCAAGAATACCAACCGATTGATATTATCCCTCTGGTCTGCAAATGAAGACTCCTCGGGAAAACGATGAATGTTAAGAAATGTTTATTGAGAGAAAAACAGTTTTTTATACTTTCAAAGTCCATATTTCCTTCTTTTAATGTAAATATTAAATCAACTTATTACTATATAAACATATTTTATATATATACGTTTATTAAATGTATGTACTGTCAAATTGACAACGATGTTTTTTGACGTTCGGTGGGCGGTTATTCCTGTTTCTTGCGTTGGATAACAGATATAAATTTAACTATGACAGCGGAGCACGACGGCTTTACCCGATTCTGATTTTTTCTATAAAATAATACCCCAAAAAGTCAACAGATGGCATTAAAAGGTCAGTTTCACAAAAAAGTGACATTCATTATTTTTCCCGAAAAGTCATCAAATAACAATAATCTTGTCGAACAATGTTGTTCTTCAAATGGGAATATTGCTATTTAAACAGTAAAAATTGACTTAGAATATAGACTTCTATGGCTATATAATGTTTCTATTTTTATACTTTGGAACATGCTGCCACCTGTCAAATGTCAATATTTCTATGATTATGCGACAAGGATATATTACCATTTAATTAGAGTACGTTGATATGTAAGAAATGTTTTTTATAATGCTTGTAATGGCAATCGAAAAATGATTTGTCGGCAAAAAATTTGCCATATTTAAGAATGGGCATGAATACATGTATAAGAAAATGTTCTATTTGAAATCATTATTACAAAAAACGATTTGGAAATAAGACGAAACTTGTATATCTAAATAATTAAGATGTTTGAAGATTCAGGTATACAGCACTGTGGGGTAGCCAAACTAACGACCACGGGGTATGACATCACCTAAACGTGTATTTAAAAATAAATGAACCATGTTTTTATGATTTAGAAACCACACATTAATTTACTGAATTTAATTGACTAAATTTACATATCACTTTGGGACAAGCAGGTCATATACGAGTCACTAATATCAGTAGTTGGCTCTCTTATACAGGGTGTTGTAACGTTTCTACCTGTACACCTAAGCTAAATACCTGACTATAAAGTTTAATAATATAAGTTTTACGAAGAGCCCAAAGCTTGAGACTTTAAGCTACCGAATTAAGCTTTATTACGATTTTTGTGACTTTTAAGCACACACTTTATGCTTTAAGCTTCTAGATAAAAACTTAAGTCGAACTTAGGACTTCGGAAGTATATTTACATGAAAGCTAATATTATTTTTTTTTTTGTTAAGAATTTATATTTTCAAAATTGGCCAGTCGTGATCTATCTAGTGGTTAGGAAAATTCCCCCTCCGTTCTGTCCGTAGCTATCCAAAATTCTTTTGATACGTGGTGAAATTCGTATTCTTATTAACGCGACTAGACTAATATAGATCGAATTCTTACCTAACTATGGAAATAACAAACGCACGTAACCAATCCGTACTCGTCCTTCCAGAAACCGCTCTAGAACGCTACAGTTTCGCCTATACGAGAGACAGCCGATATCGTCCACGTCCGGAGTTGGCCTAAAAGCCAATTATATGCGGCGTAGCCTAGGAATAAACGCTAGTAGCAAAACTCCCTTACATTGAACCGCCATAACTATAATACCATCGGGGTTAAAATACTGTAATATAAAACAATACAATCGTTGCCAAGTTAACGGCATACGCTAAAGATTCCGCCCGCATTGATTATCAACATCTCATAATAGCAGCTTAGAACAGTGTCAGCACAACCACATGCGGCACCCATTTATGACAGATTTACAAGATATAATAGCATACGTTATATTCAAAACACAAGTAAGAAACCTACCAATAGCGCGTCCCACGTTGTCCGATCTGCTCAATCTGTTCATAGTACATAGTAGAGGAAGACAAACATATTTATATTCACAACAACTAGGCGCAACAGAGGCTCAGGGCAAGCTTTGTCTGACATTATCACAGCCCGAGATTCTAAGGGAATGGAAGATACGATTTGTAAGTGAAATTTAAGAAGTGTCTAACCACTTCTGTTCAAACGTGGATTTTAGATGCCCCCCCCCCCTGTAGGGGGGAGGGGGATGCGGCCCCAGAGCATCGCCGCATCCGGTGGTTAACTCCTGTTTAGACATAACCTCCCACACTAAGCTGCAGACCAAGATCAAGCCGAGACTCTATTGCTCCTGCTGGAATCCCCCGAAGTCCTCGCTTCCCGGCGACAAACATATCAGGAAGAAATCCCGCGTCTGATATTAAGGTTTGTATATTGTCCCGCGGGGCAGTCAAATTGACTGGTGTATATGATGAGGATCCCACGTTGCGGCTACATGAGCCGGATTATTATGATGTTTACTGCTGATTAAAGGGCTGAATGAACTAACTGGGTGACTGGAAAAGACTCTCCCTTGAGCGCGTCAGTCAGAGCCATGTTAGCATCGCCAAATATAGTTGATGTGATTGATCCCACGGTGTAGTCTTATTGACTAGAGATATTAAATGATGGTAAAACAGCATGATTATTACAGTTGATTGTGAAGTTCCTGATATGTTTCTCGCTGGCCGGGAAGAGAGAACCCCGAAGGTCTCTGTATACAGCAAGTTAGAAAAGGTGGTGACTGATGAGAATGATGGTGTTAGTAATGCCATCGCGCGCCTGAATGCGGTCCCGATCATAAAAATTGATTGTTAAACTGCTAACAGATCTCGTTCATTAAAGCGGCCCCGAGCATAAGTATTGACTGTCGAACTGCTACCTGCATCTTATAATTTCTCGTTCATGAGGAACGTCCTATCTCGTCCTTGAGTACGGAGTTATTACATTCACATACATTCATAACCAGAGCCCGAGCTCGTCGAGCCAAGGGGAGTGAAAGAACGTAGGGGCTTCTTCCCTCCGGCTGTGTTTGAGGCACGACGCTCTGGTCCGATTCGAAATGCTTCACCTTTGCTTGACTGAACACATTTTAACTGTGTGGAGGCTTTGCGCAATTCTACTTAGACCCACCCAGAGTGTCCCCGCAGTCCCGTTCATCCCCTGGATCAAGAACACGCACCCCGTCATTTGATCCCAGTTACATACAACTATCTGTATCGCGAGTGTATCTCTTTCTTCAATCCCCTTCATTTGCTTCTCATAGTTGCTCGTCCATGCGGAACGCCCTGTCTCGTACGTTGATGAGGTCCCGAACGAAGGTTTCGATTGAGGTACGGCTACCTGAGTCTTTTAGCTGACATTCATGAACATTCATATCCGGAATTCGAGCTCGTCGGGCCAAGGGAGTGAAAGAACGTAGGGGCTTCTTCCCTCCGGCTGTGTTTGAGGCACGACGCTCTGGTCCGATTCGAAATGCTTCACCTTTGCTTGACTGAACACATTTTAACTGTGTGGAGGCTTTGCGCAATTCTACTTAGACCCACCCAGAGTGTCTCCGCAGTCCCGTTCATCCCCTGGACCGAGAACACGCACCCCGTCATTTGATCCCAGTTACATACAACTATCTGTATCGCGAGTGTATCTCTTTCTTCAATCCCCTTCATTTGCTTCTCATAGTTGCTCGTCCATGCTGAACGCCCTGTCTCGTACGTTGATGAGGTCCCGAACGAAGGTTTCGATTGAGGTACGGCTACCTGAGTCCTTTAGCTGACATTCATGAACATTCACATCCGGAATTCGAGCTCGTCGGGCCAAGGGAGTGAAAGAACGTAGGGGCTTCCGCCACCTAGGAAATACGTAGATTTTTGATTTCAATATATTGTGCAATATACACTATGTTTATAAGATCGTCCGTTGACAAGTAGTTATGAACTTCTTATAAAATATTATTCCGCAGCAAATATTCAAAGAAATTATATTAACTAAAATATTTCTAACATCTTGGGATCGCATACGAAATTGATAATATCTAGTGCCCTTTGTGAACAAACTCTTCCTCTCTGTAGTCAAATAAGCTGATGTTTATGTTTTAATAAAATAAATAAAAAAATCCAGATGCATTTTTAAAATATATTATTAGTAAGAAACTCCTCGCACGATTTGACTTTATATCACGCTTACAATCGCGATATCAAAACACACAATTAAATTCTCGTACTAGTTGAAACAAGTTCAGACAGCATCCGCGACACCGTCCACGCACAGCTCCCTCGCATACAGGCCGACAGTAAAATAACCAACCGCAATAGAAAACACAAATGTGTTCCCCAGCCGAAGACCGGCCGTATCCAAATTAACCATCCCTATACAACATGTACAATTCGAAATACGTTTCATAAGAATTTGTTAGGAACAAATTGTGTTTTCAACGGTTGCCTAATGATACGCAATACAAACATGTAACGAGTTCAAATAAACCACACATTCATGTTTTAATAAAATAAATATAAAATCCAGATGCATTTTTAAAATATATTACTTGTGGGGAATTCCTCGTACGATTTGAATTTATATCACACTGACAATCGTGATATCAAAACCCCATAAATACTCCGATCCCAATTATTTCCAAACAATACAAATCATATAGAAATCCGTGTATTCAATCGCCAGTATAGATAACAAGCATTCTTTAGCATAAGAATACATCCGCCCTGAAGAACCTCTCGCACATCCCGAACCTCGCGACATTGAATATACATAATTATACTGAATTTTAAAACCCACGAACGAACACGAAACCCCCTTCGTCAGTAAAGTATTCCATTTTAAAGCCTTTATATCTTTGGTAATATATGAATATCGAATTTAAATGATTTTACATATGAACAGCGACAGAATTATATATTTCATAAGCGTTATGCAATAATTCACAGTCGCCACATTACGATTTCTTGTACATTAAATCCGAAGCGCGTATAGTAATAATTATCACTAGGCCCAAAATACGTAACAAAACAATCCACAACATATATCAATAATTGTTACGATCCAGAAAGTTCTAAATTGAATACACGAAAAAGGCAATAGAAATAAATAATATTGAAAATGCTTAGCTGTTCACTGTTCCAATTCTCTTTGAATTATTATCAACCTCTGGCTTTTTCCTCGATCCAGCCAAATTATCTTCCTTACTGACTCTCCTCGACAAGGCCTCCGCCGACCTTCAGGCTGAAAACTCAAGTGCCGCTTTCCAATTTGTAACGCCTAACAATAGCTCCTATCTCTCGCCATTTTTGATTCCAACTCGCGTGTAAAAGTCAAAGTCTAACTCTAAAGCCGCTGATTCGTCGAATTCGTTCCGAAAATCCACGTTCGTGATAGGCTAGATTCGGTGCTCACGGCCCGCGTCTGTGATTGGACAATCTCGTTAAACAAAAATCATAAAGCCTGCTTTACACGCCCGCGTGCAGAGATAATAAAGCTCGTCCGCATCTACCTATCCGGCAAATATTTAATTATAGAGTATTTAACGGTTTGTGAAGCTTCTCTTTATTATAAACTTTAGCAGATAGATATTTTCGTATAATTTTTCAGCAATGTCTATTTGAATAGGCCAATATCGTTACAGCTTCCCCCTGGGGCGGCGCGGTACGATCGCATGAGCAGGGACGCGTCGCCACAAACATAGGTAGCTATTAGACCCCTTCGTTCCTTCGTTTGGCATCATTTGGTATACCCTTAGAAAATTCATCCGCGAACCAGGTGTTGCAAGTAGCTATGGTAAGACGTATTAGCTAAATTGACTAAGTCCTACGCGCAGGCATGTTAGAAAGTTAATAAGAAACCAAAGATCCGTATCTACATCATTTAAACAGCAAGTAAGGCTCAAATACCCACAATTAATCGAAAGTAACTTGAACGCCTCATACGATCGCGCCCGTTATTCAACTAGATCTTAAAATCTTCAACATTGTATAAGCAATCCTGCTTATAGCTATGCTTCCCCCGTTCTGAAAGAATTTGATTTCATGTTAGAATTTCGTCCCCATGTAAGTGTTCATCAACACGTTATACCATTGTAAACCCTTCCCCCATCCAAAATTGGTCCGTTTTATCCACACTTCCTCTCTCAAAACGCGTTCGCCGCAAGTTATTAAAATAGCACGCCTTACTACAATAATCTACTCCCCGTAATAAAGAAGTAATTTAGCAATCCCGACGATCCCAAACGCACGTGTTCACGCAGTGATGAAGACGCCTTGTTCCCAACTACAACTGTTTTTTTTTTTTCTAAAAGTGTTCGGTTAATATAAATATTAGAAATCGAAAGAAAAGGTGACCGCATCTATTTTACTCAACTGATTGGGAAGATCCGAATTCCTATTATCAATCGAACGTCCCATCGCTGTGCCTGTCAATCACTCGACCCCATTCCGCTTTCAACAGATCAAAAGAGACACCACTTCCCCCGCTCCGTCACTCCTCGTTTCCCTTTATAGATGGTACATCCCTAGTGCTCACCAGTTCGTTACATTGTAGCACTTCCCCCGGCGCATACTTCCCCTAACACCTTCTGACTAGCACCAATACCCGAATATACACGACGACAAGGACACTATACAAACAAATTCGAACGCGAACCGCGATAAGTTTTTAAAATTCCAGAATTGTGTTAAACTATGATTTTGATGTTCATCTTATTCGGGTGAGCCAAACAACCGGATTCCTAGTATATAGAACCACACATTGATCTCAATATCCCCCTGTACACGGGTACTTAAAATGATGATGATGCTTCGCTATTACCCCCTTCCCCAAAGCTATATGTGGCACGCATCCAAAATCTTCCAAAGATTAGTTTGTAAAATCGTATCCCCCTATAATAACTGCAGATCGCGTATCATCAAAAGGTATACTCCTATTATGATTGTTCTCAACTAACTACACGACTAACTCTCAAAGGAGATATCTAAAGACGATGCACATCCATTAAAGTAGCGCGCCACGTACCCTATTGTTGAAAAAGTAATCGACAATTTGAATCTACATTACACTATTGTTCCCATAGTGAACACGCACCCGCATCTCCCCTCTCTGTTGATAAAATACTAAAACTGCTGGCACTACACTTGTACGATCCTAACGCCCTTCCCCCTGTCTATAAGACTCTATTCCCATGTTCAACCAACCGAACATCCGCTATCCGCCAGAAAATATGTAAGTCCAAAGCTAGCTCACATAACCGTCTTGCAGATTATAAAGCTTCGCCTTTCACCACGTTGACAGGATTATCCGAATTCCGATTATTTGAAAAATAATTCAATGTACTCGACCCGATACGTAAGCGTTGAAGAAGCGGTTCTTATATCAAGTACATCGCGATATTATCAACCTCAACAGACATATATATCATAACCTTACTCCAGGTCTAAACCTTTTACAGCCCTCTCTAAACGTCCTGCTTATAATTCTTATGCAGTCACTAATCTAGGAATTGTAAAAGACGCTTGACGATACCGTTTCGAAAGCATGGGCTAATGTTACTACTCCCTAAAGAAACAAAGATTTTTCGCGAGGCAAAAGAAAACGAAGAAGGGTGACAAGTACATACATACAAACACACACGCATGTACATGTGTACATGCATACATGCGGTTACAACTTCACATCATGCATGCATCGAATATAAGTCCGTAATATACATCATGAAATAACCAAGACTGTAAATTGTAGATCGTAAATCGTAAATTTTAAATTTGAAATTGAAGTTCAGCCGAAGTTGAAGTTGAAATTGAAAATGATCAAACATGCCAAAGATAGGTATAGCGAAGGAGAATGAAGTGATTCAAATCATAACCGCCTGTAAAACTAGAGGCGACGAAGGAGCCGGAACCGAACTCTCTATACCGTGTCAACCATTATTTGGAACTAGTTCTAAACCGGAAAGGAATCCAACTTTCGAAATGTAACATGTCCAAAAAGATTTTATCTGTTTACCGAACTACAACCGCGCGCATATAATATAAAAATCCCTGAAGTGAAACTCGCACAGATGTCACTACTATCCCGTCAGAAGATTTTTCAAAGTACTTAAAATTATAGTAAACTTCTTTTTCTTCAAGGCATACAAGATGTTCTAGAATTATCAACCTTCACGTTATATACTTTAAATATTTAAAAGGAAATGTTTCCTAACACACCGTTTCTTTAAAAGATTGCTTAATTACCCATGGTAGTTATCACTTATATCTATAAAATGTATATGGCGCGTGTATACTCAATATCACCAATATCAAGGTCAAATGCCTATCGTCGCTACTATTAAGAACCGGTTTATTATATACTCTGCCGAGCGCGATTCCAACCGGACCGCGTAAGCCATTACCGCTTGTCCACTACAAGACTTTAAATAGATATTTTAACTCTCTTGTTTTTGAATTAATACGTGATTTATATAGACCGTGCGAACACTAAATGGTTTTTGATAGAGCGCGCGTAAAGACATACTTATGCGTGGAAAGAAAAATGCCATTATAATTAAAACTAATTTTTTTTTTCTTTTTACAATATTAACTAATCTAATAAAATGAATACGAATCTCACTCTTGAAACATATCTCCTGGTCTAACGGCACCACTGTAACGTATCTACCTGTACACCTAAGCTAAATACCTGACTATAAAGTTTAATAATATAAGTTTTACGAAGAGCCCAAAGCTTGAGACTTTAAGCTACCGAATTAAGCTTTATTACGATTTTTTGTGACTTTTAAGCACACACTTTATGCTTTAAGCTTCTAGATAAAAACTTAAGTCGAACTTAGGACTTCGGAAGTATATTTACATGAAAGCTAATATTATTTTTTTTTTTGTTAAGAATTTATATTTTCAAAATTGGCCAGTCGTGATCTATCTAGTGGTTAGGAAAATTCCCCCTCCGTTGTGTCCGTAGCTATCCAAAATTCTTTTGATACGTGGTGAAATTCGTATTCTTATTAACGCGACTAGACTAATATAGATCGAATTCTTACCTAACTATGGAAATAACAAACGCACGTAACCAATCCGTACTCGTCCTTCCAGAAACCGCTCTAGAACGCTACAGTTTCGCCTATACGAGAGACAGCCGATATCGTCCACGTCCGGAGTTGGCCTAAAAGCCAATTATATGCGGCGTAGCCTAGGAATAAACGCTAGTAGCAAAACTCCCTTACATTGAACCGCCATAACTATAATACCATCGGGGTTAAAATACTGTAATATAAAACAATACAATCGTTGCCAAGTTAACGGCATACGCTAAAGATTCCGCCCGCATTGATTATCAACATCTCATAATAGCAGCTTAGAACAGTGTCAGCACAACCACATGCGGCACCCATTTATGACAGATTTACAAGATATAATAGCATACGTTATATTCAAAACACAAGTAAGAAACCTACCGATAGCGCGTCTCACGTTGTCCAATCTGCTCAATCTGTTCATAGTACATAGTAGGGGAAGACAAACATATATATATTCACAACAACTAGGCGCAACAGAGGCTCAGGGCAAGCTTTGTCTGACATTATCACAGCCCGAGATTCTAAGGGAATGGAAGATACGATTTTGTAAGTGAAATTTAAGAAGTGTCTAACCACTTCTGTTCAAACGTGGATTCTAGATGCCCCCCCCCCCCTGTAGGGGGGAGGGGGATGCGGCCCCAGAGCATCGCCGCATCCGGTGGTTAACTCCTGTTTAGACATAACCTCCCACACTAAGCTGCAGACCAAGATCAAGCCGAGACTCTATTGCTCCTGCTGGAATCCCCCGAAGTCCTCGCTTCCCGGCGACAAACATATCAGGAAGAAATCCCGCGTCTGATATTAAGGTTTGTATATTGTCCCGCGGGGCAGTCAAATTGACTGGTGTATATGATGAGGATCCCACGTTGCGGCTACATGAGCCGGATTATTATGATGTTTACTGCTGATTAAAGGGCTGAATGAACTAACTGGGTGACTGGAAAAGACTCTCCCTTGAGCGCGTCAGTCAGAGCCATGTTAGCATCGCCAAATATAGTTGATGTGATTGATCCCACGGTGTAGTCTTATTGACTAGAGATATTAAATGATGGTAAAACAGCATGATTATTACAGTTGATTGTGTAGTTCCTGATATGTTTCTCGCTGGCCGGGAAGAGAGAACCCCGAAGGTCTCTGTATACAGCAAGTTAGAAAAGGTGGTGACTGATGAGAATGATGGTGTTAGTAATGCCATCGCGCGCCTGAATGCGGTCCCGATCATAAAAATTGATTGTTAAACTGCTAACAGATCTCGTTCATTAAAGCGGCCCCGAGCATAAGTTTTGACTGTCGAACTGCTACCTGCATCAAATAATTTCTCGTTCATGAGGAACGTCCTATCTCGTCCTTGAGTACGGAGTTATTACATTCACATACATTCATAACCAGAGCCCGAGCTCGTCGAGCCAAGGGGAGTGAAAGAACATAGGGGCTTCTTCCCTCCGGCTGTGTTTGAGGCACGACGCTCTGGTCCGATTCGAAATGCTTCACCTTTGCTTGACTGAACACATTTTAACTGTGTGGAGGCTTTGCGCAATTCTACTTAGACCCACCCAGAGTGTCCCCGCAGTCCCGTTCATCCCCTGGATCAAGAACACGCACCCCGTCATTTGATCCCTGTTACATACAACTATCTGTCTCGCGAGTGTATCTCTTTCTTCAATCCCCTTCATTTGCTTCTCATAGTTGCTCGTCCATGCGGAACGCCCTGTCTCGTACGTTGATGAGGTCCCGAACGAAGGTTTTGATTGAGGTACGGCTACCTGAGTCTTTTAGCTGACATTCATGAACATTCATATCCGGAATTCGAGCTCGTCGGGCCAAGGGAGTGAAAGAACGTAGGGGCTTCTTCCCTCCGGCTGTGTTTGAGGCACGACGCTCTGGTCCGATTCGAAATGCTTCACCTTTGCTTGACTGAACACATTTTAACTGTGTGGAGGCTTTGCGCAATTCTACTTAGACCCACCCAGAGTGTCTCCGCAGTCCCGTTCATCCCCTGGACCGAGAACACGCACCCCGTCATTTGATCCCAGTTACATACAACTATCTGTATCGCGAGTGTATCTCTTTCTTCAATCCCCTTCATTTGCTTCTCATAGTTGCTCGTCCATGCGGAACGCCCTGTCTCGTACGTTGATGAGGTCCCGAACGAAGGTTTCGATTGAGGTACGGCTACCTGAGTCTTTTAGCTGACATTCATGAACATTCATATCCGGAATTCGAGCTCGTCGGGCCAAGGGAGTGAAAGAACGTAGGGGCTTCTTCCCTCCGGCTGTGTTTGAGGCACGACGCTCTGGTCCGATTCGAAATGCTTCACCTTTGCTTGACTGAACACATTTTAACTGTGTGGAGGCTTTGCGCAATTCTACTTAGACCCACCCAGAGTGTCCCCGCAGTCCCGTTCATCCCCTGGATCGAGAACACGCACCCCGTCATTTGATCCCAGTTACATACAACTATCTGTATCGCGAGTGTATCTCTTTCTTCAATCCCCTTCATTTGCTTCTCATAGTTGCTCGTCCAAGCGGAACGCCCTGTCTCGTACGTTGATGAGGTCCCGAACGAAGGTTTCGATTGAGGTACGGCTACCTGAGTCTTTAGCTGACATTCATGAACATTCATATCCGGAATTCGAGCTCGTCGGGCCAAGGGAGTGAAAGAACGTAGGGGCTTCTTCCCTCCGGCTGTGTTTGAGGCACGACGCTCTGGTCCGATTCGAAATGCTTCACCTTTGCTTGACTGAACACATTTTAACTGTGTGGAGGCTTTGCGCAATTCTACTTAGACCCACCCAGAGTGTCTCCGCAGTCCCGTTCATCCCCTGGACCGAGAACACGCACCCCGTCATTTGATCCCAGTTACATACAATCTGTATCGCGAGTGTATCTCATTCTTCAATCCCCTTCACTATTCCATTTATACAACAATCACGTAACTAACCTCGAGAGTCTAGCACCGGTAATAAGATCTCATTATGCTACGTTGGAAGTTAACATTGCATAACCGGACGGAATGCCTATTTCCCGAGATCATATTCAATTTGTAAAACGCAATAATATGTATTTATATATGTTAGTAAAACGTTTGAAATGCAGAATGCACGTATGATGACCTCGCTTCTATCCTAAAGATAATTAAGATATAATCCCGACGTTACGTCCCGACATCAGTACTAATTTGTTTCCGCGTCCGTTACCGTCGAACTCTGAACCCACTAATGAAATGAATAGTGACCATGAGACAATGACAAATTATATAGCACGAACATTCCATTTGATACACATAAGAAAACATCAGGAATAAATAATATCAAAGGTTCTTATCTTAGTTCTGTAGTTGGTCTGCTTCTGAGATGGCATCCTGATCCGAAGTAATATAACTCTCCAAAATTGAGCAATTACCAGCGCCTGTGTAGCCCTTCATTTCCCTTGTATATATATTTTAATATCAGCGCCTGTAAAACTGTATTAGATCCTAGAAACAAGAAAACTATTCCCTCTACGCCGAGCACATACAGGACATAAACCCCTTAAAACTAGTTCATCTACGCCGTACAATGATATCACATGCAGACATGACCAATATAATTACAAATATGCTTGCGTCCCGCCGACTGGACGCCTGTGTTTTCCAATAACAACTTTCCAGTCATGTATTTAACATAACGTCCTCCTTGTGTGTATGTGTGCTTCAATATCTTCCATCCAATTAATGGTTCCCAAAATAGTGTTTTCCTTGTATATATATTTCAATATCAGCACCTGTAAACCTGTATAGAATCCTAGAAACGAGAAGACTATTCCCACTACGCCAAGCACATACAGGACATAAACCCCTTAAAACTAGTTCATCTACGCCGTATAGTGATATCACTATCACATGCAGACACAAACGATATAATTACAAATATGCTTGCGTTCTTCCCCACATTGGTGGAAATATTCGCATTCGTATTCACCGAATAGTAGGCCTGATATTCGTATTCATGAAGGTAGTATTCGTTGCATCAAGGTTATTATATTTACAAGTATGTTCAAGTTCCCCCACCTTGGTGGAAATATTCGCATTCGTATTCACCGAATAGTAAGCCTGATATTCGTATTCGTGAAGGTAGTATTCGTTGCATCAAGGTTATTATATTTACAAATATGTTCAAGTTCCCCCACCTTGGTGGAAATATTCGCATTCGTATTCACCGAATAGTAAGCCTGATATTCGTATTCATGAAAGTAGTATTCGTTGCATCACTCTCAATAATAAAATCATATAGATAAATAATTACGGTAACTCATAAAAATACGATATTACTTATATTAAACGAACAAAACAAAACACTCTGTCATATAAGTGAATAACGTGATCACGGAAGACCGAAGGTTAACTACCCCTGAACACACCGCGAACTGCCCACAATAGTGAAAAATGTTCTAGAAAACATTTCAAATATCTAATATTGAATGAATAAAACAATGTCATATGAAAACTATCACGGTTACGGAAGACCGAAGGTTAACTACCCCTGATCAAACCGCGAACTGCCCACAATAATGGAAAATGTTGTAGAAACATTTCAAATATCTAATATTGAATGAATAAAACAATGTGACTATTATGTTTATTGAATGAATAAAATAAAACATCTTCTCACGTTTCCACCTAATAAATAATAACGAATACAGAAAACAATAAAAGCAAAAGAAGCCCATTATTAGCCCTGACGTGTGGGACCTAATCTTCCCACTTCGCCCAAGCTGGGTTAACCGATTAAAAGGCGTAGCAATATATCGAAAGGTAATTATAATTACAGGTATGTTTGAGTTCCGCCACCTAGGAAATACGTAGATTTTTGATTTCAATATATTGTGCAATATACACTATGTTTATAAGATCGTCCGTTGACAAGTAGTTATGAACTTCTTATAAAATATTATTCCGCAGCAAATATTCAAAGAAATTATATTAACTAAAATATTTCTAACATCTTGGGATCGCATACGAAATTGATAATATCTAGTGCCCTTTGTGAACAAACTCTTCCTCTCTGTAGTCAAATAAGCTGATGTTTATGTTTTAATAAAATAAATAAAAAAATCCAGATGCATTTTTAAAATATATTATTAGTAAGAAACTCCTCGCACGATTTGACTTTATATCACGCTTACAATCGCGATATCAAAACACACAATTAAATTCTCGTACTAGTTGAAACAAGTTCAGACAGCATCCGCGACACCGTCCACGCACAGCTCCCTCGCATACAGGCCGACAGTGAAATAACCAACCGCAATAGAAAACACAAATGTGTTCCCCAGCCGAAGACCGGCCGTATCCAAATTAACCATCCCTATACAACATGTACAATTCGAAATACGTTTCATAAGAATTTGTTAGGAACAAATTGTGTTTAGAACGGCTGCCCAATGACGCAATAAAAACATGTAACGAGTTCAGATAAACCACACAATCATGTTTTAATAAAACAAATATAAAATCCAGATGCATTCTTAAAATATATTACTTGTGGGGAATTCCTCGTACGATTTGAATTTATATCACACTGTCAATCGTGATATCAAAACCCCATAAATACTCCGATCCCAATTATTTCCAAACAATACAAATCATATAGAAATCCGTGTATTCAATCGCCAGTATAGATAACAAGCATTCTTTAGCATAAGAATACATCCGCCCTGAAGAACCTCTCGCACATTCCGAACCTCGCGACATTGAATATACATAATTATACTGAATTTTAAAACCCACGAACGAACACGAAACCCCCTTCGTCAGTAAAGTATTCCATTTTAAAGCCTTTATATCTTTGGTAATATATGAATATCGAATTTAAATGATTTTACATATGAACAGCGACAGAATTATATATTTCATAAGCGTTATGCAATAATTCACAGTCGCCACATTACGATTTCTTGTACATTAAATCCGAAGCGCGTATAGTAATAATTATCACTAGGCCCAAAATACGTAACAAAACAATCCACAACATGTATCAATAATTGTTACGATCCAGAAAGTTCTAAATTGAATACACGAAAAAGGCAATAGAAATAAATAATATTGAAAATGCTTAGCTGTTCACTGTTCCAATTCTCTTTGAATTATTATCAACCTCTGGCTTTTTCCTCGATCCAGCCAAATTATCTTCCTTCCTGACTCTCCTCGACAAAGCCTCCGCCGACCTTCAAGCTGAAAACTCAAGTGCCGCTTTCTAATTTGTGACGCCTAACAATAGTTCCTATCTCTCGCCATTTTTGATTCCAACTAGCGTGTAAAAGTCAAAGTCTAACTCAGAAAGCCGCTGATTCGTCGAATTCGTTCCGCGAATCCACGTTCCTGATAGGCTAGTTTCGGTGCTCACGGCCCGCGTCTGTGATTGGACAATCTCGTTAAACAAAATAACATAAAGCCTGCTTTACACGCCCGCGTGCAAATAATAAGGCTCGTCCGCACCTACCTATCCGGCAAAATATTTAATTATAGAGTATTTAACGGTTTGTGAAGCTTCTCTTTATTATAAACTTTAGCAGATAGATATTTTCGTATAATTTTTCAGCAATGTCTATTTGAATAGGCCAATATCGTTACAATACATATACAGGGCTATTTTGAAAACATAAATAACCTCACTGGCCCATATTCCTGCCATGATTAAGAATCGAAAATGTTCAAGCAAACATGATCTAATATCAGTAGTTATGGAGATATGCGACATCTAAGTTTGCAATTTTTTGTCAATACTTCTGACTTATTTTTTTTAAAACGTTGGACTATCACTACTGTAACTAATATTGAATATGAAAAATTCATTCGCTTTAATACAAGTCAAATACAATAATAAAAACCTTCGAATATCAATTGGAAAACATTCCAAGTAAAATTTCTGCAGGGTTTTTTTATCACTTTATTTAACTTGCATTGAAATGAATGAATTTTTCATAATCGATATAAATTACTGTAATGATAGTTCAACGTTTTGTAAAAATTATGTTTGAAATATTGAAAAAAAAAATTATATTGCATAACTCCAAAATTATTGATATCAAGTTATGGCTGCTTAAACATTTTCGACTCATAATCAAGGCAGGAATACAGTCCTGCAAGGTTATTAATATTTTCCAAATAACCCTGTACAGTGATTGCTCTTAGGGCCGGTTGTTTCAAGTTGGATTAAAGTAAGCGTTCTTTTAAAGTATAGATTTTTAAGTTATCCACCAATCAGACGATCTGTTTTCGTAAAAATCTATGCTTTAATCGACCGCTTACTTTGATCGAACTTGAAACAACCGGGCTTTAGTATTGTGGCAGTTAAAAACTCCTTTTTAGTTGTTTTTTTTAATAGAAGCGTGTTTATAGTATTTTTTTTTAAATATAATAATATTTTCTGCTCTTTATCTTTTGTCTTACCTACTACATATCTTTGTCACATTACATATTGTAATAAATCTTGATTCTACCCTCAAAACTCAAACGTTACTTTTAAAATAATGCAAAATTGATTAAAAAAACCTCTCAGTTGCTAAAAACGGCAAATAAGGATCGAATTATAAGTAAATCACCTCGAGAACTATACTTTAGTACATTTTAATAATACAGTTCTGATACGAGTTGTTCGTCGGAGATACTGTCAAGTACTTCCCTCGAATCGATGAAGATATCTCTACAATTTGTGAAAGTTATTTGTGAAAGTTATTAATTAAATATTTTTACATTTAACATACATAACATTTAACATAACATTACATTACATTACATTACATTACATTACATTACAAATATAATTATACAATAATAATTTATCATACAATCATATGATAAAATATGTAACTACCCAATTAGGCTGGCCTGTTTTAGGGCAAGTTACATATTTCATTTTAAAACACAATATTCGAATTTAGGTACTCATTAGTATATATAATTAATTAATGATTTAAAGTTCAAATAAAAAATTTAAATGAGATTGATACAATACAAATATTTTAATTAAATTAATACAATAAAAAGTTAAATTAGATACATACATTATATAAATTAATACAATAGTCTAACAGTAGTTTTCCAAATAAGATAATTAGATAAATACATTATATAAATTAATACATTAGACTAGCAGTAGTTTTCCAAATAAGATAATTAGATAAATACATAATATAAATTAATACATTAGTCTAACAGTAGTTTTCCAAATAAGATAAAAAATTTATAAATATTCAAAACGAAGAAGAGAAAAAAAATATAATGATAATACTCATTTTACTAAAGAGTTTTATTTTATAATTTCCATTAATTTCTTTTCAGTGTTTTCTCTACCCATTACTTGGTTTGTTCAATTTACTTTGTAAGATGGTGAATACTTTGTAAGATGGTAAAGTGGTTGCGTCTTGTGTGCATATTCCCCCAGTGAACCCGAATGGTTTCTCATTTATTGTAGAATTGACTCTTGTGATTGAGTTGAGTCTCTTTTGACTGCTTATTCTATATTACCTATTATTTATTTGACTGCTTATTCTATATATTATATTATTAATTAAGATTTTTGATATATTAGATGAATAGTATATTACCTTTCTCTTTGTGTATTAAATCAGGTTACAATACCTATATGATTGTAAGTGATTATCACTCAAGAATCATAATTCTTTTTGGTGAGGTACAACATATAAAAAAAATTGAATTTCAAACATTTTCTAGGTATTATTGTAACAAAATATTATATATATTATCAATTAATTAAATGAAAAAAAAAAATTCTTGTACACAAATAGAGTTTTTTTAATGTTTTGTAGGTGCCTACTTCCATTATTTATTTATTTGTTTATTAATGGTTTTTGTGTTTAATTTGTAGAACTCCATATTTATTTTTAGCGAAATTTACTAAGCCTACTTCCATATTAATCATGAAAGAAAATGAGAGAAAATTTTGCGGATATAAAATAAAACAGCATAGAATAATTCGCGTTACTTCTCCATATGAATTTAAAAGCATAATATTATGTAGATTTGAATTATGCAATATTTTTCTGCTAATAAAAATGCGTGGAAAAGGATTTTTGCATGAGTGTATTCGGAAGTGAGTATATTTTATACCTTAATAATAAATTTTGAAGAGCGAGAGAAAACGGTATTACAGTAATAAAAATAATACGAGATTTATGAGCGCGATGCTTTCACGCCTGTACGAGATTTCGTATTCTTTTTAGTGAGGAACGTTTTTATAGGAAAGTTAATACCTACATTATTTTTTAAAAATAAAAATCATTTTTAAGAGTACTGTAATAAAGTTTTTTCTTCCCTGAACAGATTTATCCAATGATCTTCTTCTTCTTCCTTGCATTCTCCCAACTCATTGCCTAGGTAGGCTGTTGGGGTCGGCTCTTCTCGTTCTCAGGCTATATCTTCTTCAGTTCTGGATATCGCTTTAATCCAGGACGTTTCTCTGTAATATTTTAGAGCATTGAGTCATCAAGGAGTTCTTTGTCTTCCTCTGTATAACTGTCGATGAAGCTCCATAGACATTGCCTGCTTCACCGTGTGGTGTGGTGGTCTCCGTCTTATGTGCCCATACCATCGAAACTGTCGCTCCTCCAGCTTACTGTTTATGTCCGTGACACTCAGGGTACCACGAATGCGTGAACTTTTAGTCCTATATTTTAGTGTTACACCTGCCGACTATCTAAGCATTCATTCGCTATTCTGCAGTTTCGAGTTGTCTAGAGTAGGAGGTGTAAATAGCATTTGGAGCCATGCACTCCATGGAGTCCAAGATTTATCCAATGATGAGTAGAATAAAATTCATAATGTGTAAAGGTAGGTCCTACTTTAATTGGTTAAAAATATATCTTTTGATATCTTCTTCTTCTTGTAATGCCATCTCCTATCGAAGTTCAGCAATCATATTATCGATCTCGACTCTATTCATCCCCGAACGAAACAACTCAGTCTAGATACGCTGCTAAATACTCGCTTAAAAATATAATAAAGAATAATATTTATTATATATTTAATACGATAATAAATAACCTGTTCGCTTCGTATGTTGTATCGATATGCAGATAAAAAATGATCCCTGTAGAGAATTTGTTTTATGACCGGTTCTTTGACTTCAAATTAGCATTTTTATTTTTTTTTAAGACTCAACATTTACTTTGGCAGCAAATTTCAAAAAAAATTTAAATATCACATTATAGTTAATATAAAACATTGTGCCATTGTATTGTATTAAGCCTATGCAGGAAACCTCAAGAAACTACAAATCATGCGAAACAAGGCAACGAGAATTATCTTAAAAAAAGTTAATGCCAAAATATTTTTGGAACAAAATATAAATAGAAATAGAAAAAAGGTTATCGTACGAGAAAAAAGATTATATTTTTTTGTAAATTTACAAATGATTAAAATTGTATGAAGAGATGCCAGAAAATATGAAGAATGAAGATAAGCTGAATTAATTTAAAAATACAGGTTACAATTATTGTAAAATAATAAAGTATTGCAGATAATAGAATGTATGTTATCACGAGACTAAAATTACATGTAATCGAGGATTTCTCAGCATTCTGAACAATTTATAGTAAATAGGAAATCAATAAAATCATCGAACTAGAATAAGCTACTAGATTTGCGAAACGTGTGAAAACCCGAAAATATATATAAATGCGACGAGTTTGTTATGACGTTTCAGCGATTACACAGAAGCGATCAAGTAAGAGAGTACCTACCGAGTGTTTAATAAGGAATAAATGCGACCACAGATGGTGTGGTCGCACTTATTCACAATATTCTGGAAAGACGAATATAATATGTTTCACTGACGAGTGCGAAATTATTGTGAGTTAAGGAATAGTGCTGAAATTAAATTCGTGTCCCATGATTTAATTAATTTCACGTGTTTTATTTGTCTCCTACTGCGTCGATCCTACGACAAAAATATAGATGATATATAAATTAAAGACTGTTAGAGTATTATTTTATAACCTATTTTGTATAAAAGGTAAAATGTATTTTGTACAAAATGTACTTGCATATAAGTAAGTTATAATTGTAAACTTTGCCTGTCTCAACACAGAGCTCTCTAGTGAGACAGGCATAGTAAAATGAAATCTTACCAATGTATATAAGTAAAGCTATGAAATAAATAAATAAATATTGTTATAGATTATGGAATGTAAAAGTAAATATGTACTAGTAATTAAATATATAGTGTAGTAAAAAAGCGTACCGTAAAATGTAAAATATTAATTAATATCTATAAATAAAGTAAACATAACTGAATTTAACCGCTGTAAGCAGATATGCGGTTCTTTCTTCGTAGAAAAATATTATTATTTTCAATTGATTTTTAATTAACGTAGTTCATTCAATGTTATGCTTTCATTTTGCAATAATAAGGGAAATCAAGCCTCACCGGAAGTTCGTGAGTCCCCCCGGATCCGTTCGCTCCGTACCGGAAGTAGCCCACGGGCTGCATGCTCATCCGCAGCGAGCCGTTGACCTGCTGGTCGTCCAGCAAGGCCACCACTGTGAAGTTGCCCTCGGCGTCTCCGCTGGCGTCTATCAGCACCTGGATGCGGTCACAGATTGGTCACTATCCTTTGAACCACACCAGGTAAAAAAATCCTCGCAAAAATTGTCTGTCTGCACTTACCTGGACTTGCTTCATCGTAGAGGAAGTCTCTTTAGCATTAAAAGCAATCGAAGAACGGTTGTATCTGTGATGGGGACCACTTCACTGCCTGTATGTATGTATGGGTATTTTTTTTAAATAGAGATGCGAACACGGAATAAGTGTCACATCACTATTCTTACTATTTTCAAACTAAGCTAAACGCTTGTGCTATGAAAATGGGACTAACTTGCTAGTCTGGTGTGATGTTCGAACCCGCGACCTTTAGATCACGAGGCGAGTGTCCTAAATACGAGACCAATAAGCTACTCTCATTAGCGTTAGAAATTATGATTCTTTAGCATTCAGAAAAAAAATAATGCTGTGTCGTATTGTATACCTTATTAGTAGTTCCAATTTGTATTGCATACCTTGCTTGTTCCAACGCAAAGTATACATCACGAAACTAGAACTTCCATTACCAAATAAAAAATCTAAAATATACATTGGGTACCTAGGTACCGAATAGCATTTTGGTTGTAAAAAAATGAGAAAATGGAACAGAAAGTACATAATTCAATCTTCATAATAACACATTATTATAATTTTGATCAAAACTTTATTATGAATAAATACATTGGCAAAGTGAAAATTAACGAAATAACAGCGCCCGGGGCATATGCAATTTTCATAATAGCATTTTGTTAATTGAGGATGATAGAATTTTAAAATGAAATAAAACACATTAATGGCAATGGCCATCGTATTGGCAGTATTGGAAAGATTATTGTATGCCATTAGTGATCAAATATAGGGTGGTTTTTTTAAGGGTTATTTTATCGAATTGATAACACTTTTACCAGTGACAGCTAATTTGACAGCTGACTTGTGCTAAGCCATTTTACCATGAATATAGTTACAAGTGAAGTGTGACCCGGCACAGACCCAGGCCCGTTTTACTAGCGATAGCTTCCGTATCGGCCCTACGCTTTCGCCATCCAGATCGGTATTATTTTAATATTAAGTTGATCGATTTTTCCACGCCGCAAACGATGTTAAGGCACGTGTGCGGCGCTGCGGGGCATCCACACAAAACCATGATAATGATTCTTGGATATAAAGGAAAGGTGAAATCAAAATTTATGACAGATACATTAAGACGCACATAAAATAAATGGTATAGGAAAGTAACAGAAATAAAATAAAATAAAAAATAAGCAAATCCTAAAAACTCCTTAAAACTGACTTGATAGTGGATACTGCATTGTAAAGGTTGAGAGAAAAATGAAAATAGTAAAAATTCATAAATCATATACAAAAAAAAAATCCAGTTAAAGAAAGGAAGCGAAACAAAACAATAAGTAATGTGATAAATAAAATAATATATAAGAAAGTAAAGTTAGTCAAAAATTAAAATAAAAAGTATCATAAAAAATGAGAAAGTAAAATAATACGGCATTCCAATAGGGATAGCTCTAAAAAATGCACGAACACTCCATAATAGGAAAAAAGGAAATAAAATTACATCAAAAACACATAAAGAACTCGTCAATCTGGAAAATCACTACCAAAAAGAGTCAAATCTCGAAACAGAAATATGTCCCAAACATATGTTTTTTTTTTCCAAAGGATTTGATGTCACTTATAAGAATTGCTATTGGATAAATGTCACTAGCATTTATTCACAGTGGATAGTGGAAAACCGCTTTCTTTACTCAAATGATGAGCCGAGAGTCGAGACATCACGGTGTGAAAATATTCCGTTGCATGATGTGCGCGTTTCGTTGCATTCTAAATTTTACTTTAAACGTGCCTATAAAAGAGTAAATTCAAAAATTATTTTTCAAATATCAAGGTTTTAATTATTTTATTAGATCTGTATTGAAGTGAATGAATTTTTAATATTCGATAATTTTAGTCCTTTTTCTGATAATAATGCTAGCAAGTCAGTCCTATAGCACAAGAGTTAAATTGTTCAACTTTTTACCGAAAAAAGACAGAAATATTGAAAAAAAAAAGAAAAAAATTGAAGTTACTTATCTCCATAACTATTTATATTAAGAGGTTGCTGCTTTATCTTTTTCGACTCATAATTTATGTAAAAATCTACCCGTAAGTATTGTTGACTAGTTCTGTCACATCCTGTATAGGTACCGTGCAAATTCACCTGAATTCACAAAAAGTTTTTTACCCACTTTTTGGGATGTGACGATATTTTTTATTTTTCAAAACACCTTTCGGATGTTGTAGCTTTTAAAACATGTGTATTTTAAAAAATATATAAATGTAGCTAAGAAAAATTGAACGAGTATATACGACCTTTTTTTGTTTTGCGCTTTCATAACATGATTATCTACTCTGCTACGAAATTTTAGTAAATAAATAAAAAATGTGTTCAAAATTCCCACGACCTGAACGATAATTCAGTAGGGATATTCATTCGTGAAAATATATAAAAGTTTATTTTATATTTCCATTTGTATTTTAATAAAGATATTAAGTGTCACATTTATTTTTAATAAGTTCTTAATAAAAATAAATAAGAATATTAGAAAATAAATTATATTCAGTAATAGCCACAATTTATAACGTCTCTTAACCAAAGAAAAATGTAAAAAACTAACCACTTATTTATGGCTATCATATATTTTAATTTTCTGTAATCGTATTTATTTCAATTAGCAGACGCATGAAATAGGACAAAGAAATAGACCAGGTGGAAAACTATGAAGAAGATGGGTCATCTGGAAAGCTAGTTTAACGGTAGACGATAGTGGCAAATATTACCGTAGGAAAGCGCAAAGATCCACAATGAATAGTAGTTTTTTTTTAACTATATACCATTCATCTACCACAAATAATTTGGTAGTAAGTTACATATATTGGGTGGTAGAATAAGAAGCGTCCGTATTTTTTTCCAAATTTTTAAATTTTTGAATTATTTATTATTTTAAGTTTGAAATATTTTTCCACCTTGGGTGTTGCATGTTATTGGTACATGATTTTGTAATTATTCGTTTGTAATTTTAAAACTTTTGTATGCATTTACTGCATTAAAAAAATAAACAAAAAAATGCGTGAGTATTTTGAAATTGGTAAAAAAAATAAATAAATATGGAGAATAAAAGAAGAAGAAGGTGGGCAAACAAATTGGTAAAGATTATACTAGATTCGAACGCAAGTTTTTCGCTCTACAAGATGTTGTGTATACTTTCACGTAAAATTTATAAAATTTAATTTAATTACAGACCTTCAAAATAGAATGTCACGTAAATAATAGTGAGCACTTTTGACACCTTCTTCTGTTCGAATAACGAATTCTTCGAGTCAAGATCAGATTGTTTTTAGCGCAGAAAGATGGAAAAACTCATAGAACGTTGGAAATTAGTTGTAAATAATGAAGGAGATTATAATATTCATTATAATTTTTTTTTGTCTCTTCTTATCCCCTTCATTTGGTAAAATGGACACACCTTATGAAAACACACAATATTGAATTTTTAATAATCTTTACTGTAAAATTGGTATTTAAGTTCTTATTTGAAATTGTGGTTAGGTATGCATTAAAATTCCAAATAATTAAGAGTAGAAATAATGTATTGTAATTTTTTTGAGGTGTGGTGTAAGAAATTGGCGTTTACTGATTGACTCTAGCGATTGGTCCTTGATTGGGAAAAATGAAAAAAAACATTTATTAAACAGTTAAGAACTCAGTAAATCTTACGTCATATCCTTGAATGGAGCGGTAGGACCTCGAGAGGATTCTCTGCAAAAGGGCGGTACCATTCCTCGGATCCTCTCCAGCTTCCAAGGCTTCAGTCAGGGCCCTTGCGTAGATCATCACCGCATCGTACAGGTGGGCTGCTTCAATTGGTACCTGTGAAAAAAAGTATATTAAATTTTCAAAGAAAGCTAACAATTTATGGCTTGACATAATAATTTTAAAAAATATATATATTTTGCTTTAAGCCACTTCATTGATATTATAAAACAACTTGTTTCGAGTGGACCCAACTCCCCTACCTGATACTTTGTCCCCCTCTGGTACGCTTTCTCTTCCTCTGAGACCTATTTAATTTATTAACTCCTGAACATAGGTTAGTTTATATTAATTATACTGTTGTGTCCTGAAGAAGATTGGGTCCAACAGAAATTAGTTGACATTATATATTAATCAATAAAGTGGCTTATATTAAAAATATATTTTTTGTAAGAAAAAAGATTAAAAATAAGCCCTAGGTATCTATTTACGAAGCGATAATAGAATGCAACCGTACTATGGATACATAAGATTTTCCGAAAAGCGGTAACGCCTATTATTATATTATTTTTAATTGTGAGTTCGAAGTAAAAGATAATAATAAGGAAGTATGAAGTGGGGACAGAAAAATGTGATAAAGTTGGAGCGAGGGTAGATGTAGAAGGAAGATAAATAATATATATTAAGCAAAAATATAGAAAAATACTGTAACGAGATAGTAAAAAGACTACGTACAAAATCCCTCGTAATATGTCAATGACAACAATAAAATCAAAACTCTCTAGAACTTTCTAAGACTCACTACCTTTCGTATTATCGATAACGTTCGAATAACCTCTAAAACGTCTGGAAACGACGAGAAAATTATAGTAAATACTAAAAAATCTAGGAGCTTCGAAAAGCAAGCGTTGCGTAAATAAACGAGACCGAAAGCTGCGCAGATCGAGTTTGTTTTGACATTTCTCTCGACCGCAATAAAAAATAATTACATTTTGTCATGTTGATATGTAAAAATATAACTTTTAATGCTTACAGTACCATTTGAATTACGAGAATAGAAGAATATAACCTTCATAATTTCAGAATGCCTTTTCTGGAAAAGTGGTGATAGTCTTGCACTCGGGATATGTAACAATTCATAAATTTTTTTATAAAAAACTGACGTAAAAAATTATTACGTGATTTGAGTCGTGTTATTACGTGGTGAAAAATTTTTGGACATAAAAGGTTTTATGTACTTCCGGGTACACGAAAGTTCAGTCTGTCGGGTGAGTCTAGTTGGCACGCGCAAGGAGATTAGTTCTAGTTGACTTGGGCAGTCTATAAATCTTTGTAATAATTTAAAAATAAATACTTGAGCTGCACGTGCCTTTCAATGTTCCAGGGCTTTTAAAAGATATAACGAGTCAACTGAAGCGCGAACCGAAGAATTACAGAGATTCTTCTATGGATTAACTCTTAAATGAAAGTTTCAGCCAGTTAAAACAATTTAAACTTTTTTAATCGCGCAAAATCATTGGACATGAATTTAATCGGAGAACCGTTCTTAAATTCACAATTAATTTTTCTATAATATTCATGTCACTAAAATTATTGCTGCAATTTTTGTCTACCGAAAGGTGGATCTGCTTCATTTCACACGTAAGTAACCACTCGCGCCGAATATCTGTCGCTTGGTCAAACTGCTGGCCACACTGAAACGCTACCACACGGTTCATTTTTATCTGTGTATTCGCAGAAACGTCATAATAAGTGTCCGTGTTCATGTCGCTTTCTCGATGCTTCCAGAATCCAGTGGACTATCCCTTCTAGTAATTTCCAATTTTAGTGTGAAAGGTGTAAAATCATCGATTACGTGTAATTATTTCTGATTCTATCATCTCGTGACAAAATGTAATTACTATTTTTTTTTACATAAATTATTGTATTCTTAAATATTTTGATTGAAAATAAATCTTAAAAATGTAAAAGCTCTTTGTATACATTTTTAAGATGTTCTAAAATCTAAGATTCAACACAACAATTATTGGCAAAGGCAGGCCACGATTAACGAAAAAGAAATTGATGAATTTTTTAGTTACTGCTGAAGGTTTAAGGTCTGCTTATCAAAGAGATTCTAACGCCTCTCACCTCTGTTTTTACAGCTCAGTATGTATTCCATAACATCTCGTAAAGTCTTTTTCACGTCCACATTCCCAATGACATTAATTTAATATTTGTTATAGGTAATTATGTTATATTATTGCGCGCAGTTAAAAAAACACTTACATTTTTCTTTCTTTCAAGAAATTCGTGATCACACTATTAAATTTTAAAATATTCCATACTTATTATTAATATTTTTAATATTTTAATCATTTTTTTAGGTCTACCGGTTTCGAGACGTACCCGTCTCTTTCTCAGGACCAACAATACACTTTACACTACTTTCACAACACTACACAACAACCATAGTATTGTTATCTCTTCTATTACTACCCGGGTATCTGGGTACCCATTTTCGACCACAAGTTTGAGTAATTTTAATCATAAACGCCAGATGCTTTTATCCCTTTGGGAAGCATTATATAAATCATTTGAAGGGAGGGAAATTAAAGAAAAACGAGAAGTAGTGACCTACTATTTGACACACTGTCTAAATATCAATTTGTGAGATACAAAAAAAAATTATGTACGGCGGAACATCGATCCAGGTTGGTACCTTGGGTAGAAACTAGTGTGAGAAATTCCGGGTGGTAACATAACTGTTAAACACGTATGTGATGAATATTCACCAATATTTATCACACGCGTGTTAATCTTGTCAAGGACTATCGTGTCACATCAACATTCTAAGTATTTTCAATCTAAGCTAAAAGCTTGTGCTACGAAGAAAGGAATTACATAGTTGGGATAACACTTGAACTCCTGAACACTGTAGATTGCTAGGCAAGAGTCTTAACTACTAGTCCACAAAACACGTATTAGCCATACATTGCGTTGTCTCATCATCAGATGCCTTTACAACTTTTTGGTAATTAGTAAGTATCACGAATGTGTTTAATACTAAAATGTAATTAAATAACATAATTTAAGATGTCATTTCTCATTTCTGCGACAAACATGTCGCTACGCTACAACTTTAGATTTATCGTCAGTTTCGCGTACGTGTTGGTAATTCGCTGATTTATGATAATTAATGTTTGGGTAATTAACGGTTTGGGGGCCATAAAGTGTTATAATACTAATGTTCCTACTCATACTTTGATAATATGGCAGTTGTTGTCTAGTTTCTTGGTCTCCATGTACGATAGTAGGCTATACTTCTCTACGGGGCAGTAAAAGTAAAAATTACAAAAATTTTCAAATATTATTGAAAGTGTTTTGATAACGTTACACGCAAAAGAAAATGAAACTGAAAAATTACAAACACGTCGATGACCACAAATTTTTTATGTTTATTTTGATTATTCATCATGTTTAAGAATAATCTACTTTTACATTTAATGTTTTATTTTTTTAGTAATTTACTAAATTCATTTTATTCAGTGTTATCTCAATCACAATAATTTCGTTGTCTGTCGTCCGTCCGTCCATCCGTCTGTTTGTCTGTCTGTTCGTGATTTTTTCTAGGATTTTTTTTTCTAAATTTTATCCAAAATTTTTTCCAAAATTTTTTTTTCTGAATTTTTTTTTTAAAATGAAATAAATACATACATACATATTTCTTAGGAGTCGACATATAAAAGTACCGTCATTTTTTGACGGGTTAGAGCTAGTGTAAAATATTTTAACTGTCTCCTAAACTAGACCAAGGTGTAGGCGCGTTTTAATGCCCAAAAATTATTATTAAGGTGCGCTTAGATTCAGTATTAGAATACGAATCTAATTAAAATGTTGTCGCTGGTATCACACATCCGTTGGTAACCCTGTTATCGCTAACGGCTTTATTGCCGGTAAATGTCATGCCGATAAACGTCAAAATAAATATGATCTGCCGCGGCACTGGTTCCGCCTTTTATACGAAGCACGTTGGTTTTTCGAAGCTCTGAGATAAACTTCTAGTGTTTATGAGAATGTTCTCATCGCTTCCAGACTGTTCCCGAATATGATCTGCTGTTTGTTTTTACACCATTTACTATTTTTATAGCTTAAATATATTAAATGTTTCCATATTTTTTATATATAACTATTTAAGATGTCTATTTACTCATTTTATATTCTGTTGCTTGCTTCTGTACTATTGCTTTTAAATATTATTATTTTCTTGCACTCTTGATGCTTGCATCCTTATTATATATTGCACACTCTTAATACTTGCTTGCATACTTATAATATATTCATGTATAATATTATATAATAGATGATGTATTTGCATGCAATGTTATTTGTGAAAAAATTGTAGTAAATATTGTTAACTTTGCTGTCTCTACACAGATTTCTTTAGTGAGACAGGCATAGTCCAACCAAAATCTGTACAATTTTTGATATAAAAATAAATAAATAAAATAAATGTAGATAATTACAGAGTGTTAAGGGCATTCCAGAGCCTTCCATAGTTGTTGTCTTGGATATATTAAGAGAGATTCTGATAGTATAATTCCTTTTAACATTTCGTTACAATATATTTTTAAGCATAATTTTCAATAATAGACCTTAGCTCGAAAATTACTAAGGCGAAAAATTAATAATGATGTATAACATGCCTATCGCATGGTGCGCAATATTTTTGGTTATATGATGATGCTTCTAATTTTTCATCATTTTTGAAAACGAATATTTTGTATGAACCGTGGGTATAGATTTTCAGCGTTTCGCTGGAGTCATATCGCATCGTTTTCAGGAGTGTCCGTTAGCCATGAAAGTCAAGATCATACAAGGATGGCTCAAAACGTTAAGAATCGAATCTCCACACATCTATACGGTTCGTATAAAATATCAGTTTTTGTTTCAATACATAAATACGTTGAAAGATCGTTATACAAACGTTTTTTTTTTTCTATAACACGCGTGCTTTTAGTGATTTAAAAAAAAATCAATCTATACCTATAAAACTCTATGTCTGTCTGTGTGTTCTCTATACAAATCTACACCGCTTGTATGATTCGATTAAAATTTTGCAAATCGGTACCGTTCGACTGATCGAACTCAAAATTTGGAAACGGATTCTTTAGGACCTGGCGGAAAAAATAGGCGACATTTCCCCCCTATTCTTTTACCCCTTTATATTTTCAATGCAAATCGGTACCGTTCAATTGATCGAACTAAAAATTTGGAAATGGATTCTTTGGGATCTGGCGGGAAACATAGGCGACATTTCCCCCCTATTCTTTTACCTCTTTATATTTTTAATGCAAATCGGTACCGTTCGAACAATCGGACTCAAAATTTGGAAACTTATTTCTTCGGACTCGGCGGGTAACATAAGCGAAATTTCTCCGCTATTCTTTTACCCCTTCTCCTCCCCCTGACATATTTTCGATGCAAATCTATACCGTTCGACCGATCGGACTCAAAATTTAAAAACTGATTTTTTAGAACCCGGCGGGTAACATAGGTGACATTTCCTCCCTCCTCCTTTACTTTTTCCCCTCCCCCTGATACATTTTTGATGCAGATCTTTACCGTACGAATCGAAACTTTGTTTCCCCCCACAAATTTATTTTCAACTTAATCTTTAACCCGTGCAACGCCGGGTACGAACATCTAGTAATTTATATTCATAGATTTTACGTTCTAAGTTTGTTAACTAGTCAAAAATTTACGAAAATAGAGCACGTTCTTAGCAATTATAACTTCAATAAACTCTTTTTGGTGTTCAAACATCACCAAGGATGCCCGCCTATGTCAGGAGACTGTCTAGGTCAGACCACTCTGACCTTTTAAACAAAAAGGGTCGATCCCAAATAAATGGAATAATGGAAAGACGAGAAATACTTGGTTTTAATTTTTTTTTTCGATATTTTTTTATACAGATTGTCCGGATCAATTTTTTTCCTACCACCCTGCATAATTGAGAATACTGTGGTGTTATGTAAAAGGCTGCGAACCGTTCTCGCCTACGCCTAATAGAAATTGCTCGAAAGAAATGGTGTGTTGCGAATATAAGGATATACTAAATAAATAAAAAGTACTACTTGGTATCCGTTACTGCCGGGGGTGGCTCGTGATGATTATAATAAAATTATTTACATTTTATTTTATAATATACAAATGTCACTAAAACTTTTTAAACTTTTTTTTATTACACAAAGTACGATTTAATTGAAGCACCGTTCTTAAATTCATACTAATTGTTTCTAGAATATTTCACACAGGAGTAAGTGTAAGTAATTACTCGTGCCGGATATCTGTCGCTTGATCACACTGCTGGCCACCCTGAACCGCCGCCGCACGTTCTTATCTGTGTATTACAGAAATATCACAACTCTGCTCATGTGCCCGCCCGCCGTTACTTTCGTACAAAAATTTTTGTTTCGCGAATGTTCGAGAACGTTCAACTCGTTTCTCCGTATTTCTAGTATTTTATGTTTTTTTTAGAAAAGTTCAGTTGATTCTAGATTCATGTGGATCGTTTCATAATGCGCAGTTCTCATTGTTTTTGACTCTCGTGACAAAATGAAAGAAGTGACTTATAAATACATCATTAATTATATGCTGTTTTGTTTTATACATAAGTTTACAGTAATACTATATTTTTTTAAGTGTTTCCATCATTTAAGTATTAAAATGGTATTGTCTGTAATAATTGATTAAAAAAGTCCATATATTAAAGTGGAATAAAAAGCGTTTTGTAGAACGAGATGAAAGTTGTTTTCCATTAAAATGTTGAAAAATACAAAACATCTAATGCGAAAAATTTGAATCAGATTTCAAATATCTCTCATATAATTGATTGAAACACACATCATTGGAACGGTAGTTTATTTTTTTGTAAATATATAAATAAATCGACGTCTAGAATAGCAAAAATCATAGAAATTTTGCATCAAATTTGTTAATCAATTAAAAAAACATACAGAAAAATTAAAAGAAAAATGAAATTAACAACAAAACATTTGACTGCTACGGAAACTCGAACTCGGTTCTCCTATCTATCCGGGAAGATGCGTTACCATTACGCTACATCAGCCTCGTATATTTCGGTCAATATATCGACCATATCTGTAAGTCTCTTTTTATTTATTGATTAATGTGTATCCCGGTAGCAGCCAAATATTTTTTAGTTAATTTGATTTTTCTGTATGTCTTTCTAATTGATTAATAAATTTTGGTTTTAAAAAAATCACAGAAGTTTATTCTGAAATTGCAACTTCACAATAAGAATGTGTTCTTTAATATAATACTTTGAATATTCTTCCATACTACCTCATTTGCAAGCAACGCCACCCCCTCACGATATAAATGTGTATTATATCGAATGTCATCAAAATTTGGCGCACTTGCACTCTAGGTCCCTTGGGAAAATAAAGTCACCTCGTTCCATTTCTCGGACATCGCATACTCACGCTACCTGGACCAAATTTTGCATCCTTACCTTCTGGGCCCACACAGAACGACGGCAGACTTCTTCCTTCTTCACGTATTTTTAATTAAAAATATATCTGAATGCCGTTAAAAGTAAATATGTCAATTAATACTATTTTCTCGCTGCCTACTTTTCGAGCGCCAGCCACCATTGGTTTTCGTTATTTTTCTATGAACGTGCGCTCGGTGAAGGTTGAAATCTCTTTTAAAGATGTCGCCTTTTAGATCTGAAGCTTTGAAATGATAATTCTAGTCACGTAAAAAGAGAAATTTCCAACACGCTATTAACCCATTGGGTGATGACGATTCTTGAATGAATAAAAATTCTATGAGGGAAATTCAATCTGGTTTTTTCATTTATTTATTTTAACTTCACGGTTCAACGTAGTCTGGTCGTTTTCCCGATTTATGATGCATGGTTCTAATCACTGCTATTGTATAACGTACGCTGCTATGCCGTGACATTCATATTCTTTATTAAAACAACACCTTGTTAAATGTAATTATTTTCACAATGTCAGCCTTAATGGTACAGAATATAAAATTGTACAGAGATGAACTAAACTCCTTCACGACACAGAGGAGTCTGTCCTCCCTTGCATATATTTTAGACATTTTTTTTGTTGATAATTAACCATAATATTAATATAGGGCTTCACCACAAATATCTAATTACTCTAAAAGGGAAGGGGTAACTTAAAATTTTATAAATATGTCGTTTATACGTGGTATATCCACTAAGCCGAAACAGCTGTCACACTTAAAATAGTTAAAACCCAGAACTTAATAATAATATTTATTAAAATTTAATTTATTTTAAATTTCAGTAAAAATAATATTTATTAAATTAAAATTTAATTAATAATAGTTATTAAAATTTAATTTATTTTAAATTTCGCTAAAAATAAATATTTAAGACACATTTGTTCATGCAGTTCAAGTTCGATTCTTGATTGATTGTTTTTTTTTAAATTTCTTTTTTCTTTCTCTTCAACTTAATACGTCTTTTTATAATAAAGCGTGACTTATTCACTAAGACCAGAATTCAGAGCCAATACTTAGATGATTTAAAGGTTAACCTTTCAATCATCTAAGATGATATTGACTGTGGCCTAAGGAATTATTCTTTTTAAGAGTTTTATTTTTTCAACATTATTTCAAAATTAACGAGATCTTAGTATTTTTTTAAAAAGTCAAACGTAGTGGAACCAGCCTTGGAAACAGACCGTGCATCAAGTAATTTACGTTAGTTCACGTCTATATATTTTGGAGGACGGTAGGCTCCGCCCAATCATAGGTAAATGTTACATACCAGCTGTAACCCGTTAAAAATGACGGAACGTTGGTTCGCGTTTTGCTAAGCCTAAATATATATTTATAGTATCTTTTTGACGGTCCACGAAGAGGTGGAGGTAGTAACACGCATTAAGTGGCCGGTTCGGATTTGCTGGCCTGGGGTTCAAGCCTCGTCTCTGGCCGTTTAATTTGTTTTTTTCAGCCGTGAATTCAAAGGAAATTACGGACGTTACACGAAGTTACGGACGGACTGACAGATAGACAGACAGACACACGGATGAGCAGATGGACAGACAACGAAATTATTGTTTGCTTTTATCACTACAATAGGCCACAAGGCCTAATTACTGTAGTGAAATGCTTACAGGCTTAAAATCGCATCACAATTATAATAATTGCGTTATCTGTCCCCGTGTAATATCCGTAACTTTTTTTATAAATACCTTTTTTTTTTCTTTTTTATTCCTTTAGGGACCAACACATAAAAATCATTTTTGACGGGTTGCAGCTAGTAAATATATAATGATCTTAGCAGGAATCGAATTCCTCGATGAGCGTGACATGAGAAGTCATGCCTCCATATTACATAAAAATATACCAAAAAAAAACATAAAACAGATCAATAAATAATTATAATTAAAACAACCAACTCTGTAACATGGATAATCAGGGTGAGGTGATTGCTTAATTAATGTATATTATAGATGTCTTACGAAAGTTTATATATATATATATTTTTTTAATTAAGGGGGAGTAGGTATAGAAGTCTTTATGGGTGTACATAGGACTTACGACCTATCGTACAGTTGGCTTAAATGATCACTTTACACATTTGTAACGTTTGCCATTTCCACCCTTGATAGAATACCATGTCTATTAATTTTTGGAAGTTGTATATATTTCATGTGCAGCGACAAAATTAAATATTTAGACTTTTGGATTGATCACAATCTAGATATAGAGTAGGTACAGTAAAATATACATTAAGTATACTCAGTATCCTCCTGAAGAAGGGACCTTTGGTCTCGAAACATGTTGAAAAATAAAATTAGTGGTTGAAACAAAGTAAATAGTTTTAATTATAATCAAATAAAATTTTACCAAAAAGTGATTTTGCGTTTATCGAAGATTGATTTTACAGGTACATAAAATAACATTTTTAATATACGCGCAAGCACGACAACTTTTTGCTTCAACTTTGTATATTGTATTTGTTGCTATCTTATTCATAAAGTCTGTAAATATTCTTAACATTAATTATGTTTTGATGCAAGCTGTTATAAAAGTTATTAAGCTAATAAACGCCGATTTATCGGCACTGAAACTGAAAAAAAAAATTCAAAATTGTGTGGGCTATTATTTTTATCTGCTAAATCATACTGCGGAGATTGATTTAGGAAGTGCTGGAAATGAATCGAAATATTTTCATATTTTCGTTAAACCACCCACATTTACTTATAACAGAGAAAATAATATTTTCTCAATATTATCGAAAACTATTTCCTATTTTCGTTATTTACCTGTAGAAAGTTAATAAAGAATATTCGGCATTCGGAGAATACGTTATAGTTCAGACAGCTCTCTAAATACGCCTACACACAAACATACCACCTAATATCTTCAGGGAAGAAAATTAATAATATTGTTGAATATCAGTTCTCAGCAAGCAGCTTCCTAAAGTAAAACGAGTTTTTCAATGATGAAAATATAAATACATACAGGCTGTCTCATAGCTAGTTGCAAAAACTTTACAGGTGAATTCTAGCCTTGATAATGAGTCGAAAATGTTTAAGCAAACATTACCTAATATCAATGGTAATGGAGATATGCAATATCAAAATTGTCATTTTTTCAATATTTCTGACATATTTTTTGCGAAAAGTTGAAATATTATTACAGTAATTTATTTCGATTATGAAAAATTCATTTGCTTCAATACAACTTAAATAAAATGATAAAAACCTTGTAAAAAATACATATATTTGCATTTTTTACAAAGTTTTTATCATTTTATTTGACTTGTTTTAAAGCGAATGAATTTTTCATAATGTTATAAGTTACTACATATTATGATAATACAACTCCATTATTGACATTTGGTCATAGTTGCTTGAACATTTTCGTTTCATTGTGAAGGCAGGCATCCATCTGTAAAGTTTGTGTTTTTTAGTTATGAGCCATCCTATAAATACGAGCATATTTATGAATATTGTTTTTTACAAAGTACTTTCGAACTTATGTTGAGGTACAATGGAAGCTTTGTTTTATACCTATAGTTTTATCTAATTTTGTGGTGATAGTAACACTCAAAATATCTACAATGAGTTCTTTAATAAACTGAAAAGTGATGAGAAGCATCTACACCAAATTTTTTATTGTGATGTATTTATGCGTTTCTTTTAATAATATTTTTCAAAATAAATACCCGTTTTTTAACCATTCTTTACCTTGATACTTTGCATTTTCACATTTTTATGTTGTGCATATCACTATATATACAGTGGCACTTGTTAAGCGCTAATTAAAAAGCAGCGAAATCGAAAACTTTAAAATTTGTGTGAAAATAAAGTGAAAAAACATGTAAATCAATATATCACAACTAGATATATATATATTATATATCTCTATATATATATATTAGGTCCTTACATATGAAATTGGCGTTAAGTATGGGAGAAACGTAAAGCTGATTTTTTTTTATTATAATATATTTATTTAATCAAAGTATGTACCATTGCTATCTATGCACTTTTGCCATCTCATAGGTAGTTCATCGATCCCTTTACTAAAAAAAACCATTCGGACGGGAATCAATAAAATCTTTGAAGGCGGTTTGGACTGCCCCATCGGAGTTGAATTTTTTCCTTTGCAAGAAGTTATCCAAATTTCGAAAAAAATGGTAATCTGTTGGGGCAAGGTCCGGAGAGTACGGTGGATGTCTTAGACATTCCAATTGAAGCTCCTCTAATTTGGTAGCCGTCTGTTGTGCAGTGTGTGTTCTAGCGTTATCATGAAGCAGCAGTGGCCTAGAGCGATTAACCAGCCTCGGTTGTTTAGCAGCTAGCTTTTCCATCATGGTTTGCAGTTGCTGACAATAGACATCTGCCGTAATCGTCTGGCCAGATTTAAGAAAGCTGTAGTGAACGACACCAGCACTAGTCCACCAAACGCTCACAAGTAACTTTTTTGGAGTCAATTTTCGCTTGGGGCATGGTTTGGCTGGTTCGGCAGGGTTCAGCCATTGCGATGAGCGCTTCCGATTATCGTACAGGATCCACTTTTCATCACAGGTAATGATTCGATTTAAAATCCTTCATTATTGTGCCGGTTGAGTAATGCAACGCAGCAGTCAACGCGCGTTTGTTGATTTGCTTCACTCAATTCGTGAGGTACCCACCTTTCAAGCTTTTTCACCTTACCAATTTGCTTCAAGTGGATTAAAACAGTTTTATCACTAACACCGCAGCCTGCAGCTAACTCGGATGTGGTTTGCGATGGATCCGCTTCCACAATAGCCTTCAATTCTTCATTATCAACTTTGGTCTCCGGCCGTCCACGGGGCTTGTTCTGCAGGTCGAAATTTCCAGAACGAAAACGTTGGAACCAAAAACGCACTGTGTTTTCTTTTGCGGCCCGTCGCCATACACATCATTAATCCTTCGAGCCGTTTCTGCAGCACTGGTGCCACGGTGGAACTCGTACTCGTAAATAACGCGATATTTCAAGTTTTTCATTTTGTAAACTGAGTGACGCAAAGAAAAAAACAATTGAGGAAAAAACAAATGAATTATAATTTTCAAAACACAAATACATGAGTAAATAGCTTTATAAATTTGAATTTGGAATTCCTAACCAAAAAGAAGATATTTGAGATCAAATTTGCCAGTACGGCAAAACGCCAATTTCATATGTAAGGACCTAATATATATATATATATATATAAAGAAACCCATGTTTCCCTATCCGCCAAGTTTTCTTCATAACCAGATACTACCACCCCATGGTGGTTATGGTGGTAGATAGCCCTTGGTGTCACATTAAAAATGTGCGAGTTTGCGGGGGTGACTGAGCGTGGGGGGGAGTGGGTGACGAAAATGTGCTTTCTAGCACATTGTTTTGTGATGGGAAGGCCGCAAATGCTTCAGATTGTTCCAGAATGGGCTCGTCGACTATGTCGGTAAGTCTAGAAGGTTCGGGAAAAATTCAATCTAGAAAGTTCTGGAAGGAGAACGTTCTATAAAATTCCCGAAATTTCTATAAGGTTCCAAACTGAGTGATATAGTGTGTCGGTGAATCTAGATGGATCCAGAACATTTAATAAAGCATTAGAAAATTCTGGAAGGAAAAGGTTCTAGAAGATTCCCAAAAGTTCTTTATGGTCCCAAACTGAGTGGCAGAGTGTGTAAGTGAGTAAAGAAGTTTCCAGAACGTCCAAGGTTCTCGAATGCTTTAGAAGGTTCTGGAAAGAGAAAGTTCAAGAAGGTTCTTAAAGATTTCAAACTGAGTGTCGGAGAATGTCGGTGAGTCTAGATGATTCAGAACATTCGATAAAGCTCTAGCAAGTTCTAGAAGATTTCTATAAGGTTCCAAACAAAGTGGCGGAGTGTGTTGGTGACTAAAGAAGGTTCCAGAATGTTCGATAAAGTTCTAATATGTTAAAGTTCTAAATTATGGTCTCGAGCGAAGCCGGACTAATCAGATAGTTGTGAAAGTATTCTACCCATCACTAATACCGACCCGTGAGGTGCACAAGTGTGAGAGAGAGTTCTATCGGACATCTCATTAACATGTTTTACAAATAGTGTCGTCAGTTCAATATTTTCATTTCTTTTACTCGATTTTGTGACCTTTTCCAAATGGCCATAATTATTGAAATTTTCATTTCCAACCCTTAATTTAAACTGGTTTTAAATATAACCAGTTCAATAACCTTTGCTGGCCTCCTATGCTATTGGTTGGAAGAGGAGAATAATCAGTGCAGAGAATGATGTAAATTTATGCAAATTTCATTACTTATTTTGTCTAGAACGTATCATAAAATGGTTTTTGAGTACACATTCAAGAAGAGAGGAGATTCTTAAATATGCACATTTATTGCAAAACGAAACTCTTAAGAAATATATTTACATAATTGCAATATTCTTTTTCTAGATTAGTGCTGTAGGCGATTTAAGAATTTCAAAGAAAGTATATTTTTATTTCAGAGCTAGTCTAAAATACTCTACAGGTAGATTAGGACTGCTCTTGGACAGAGGCACTAGACATGTCTTGAATCAAAATTATACAATATGTAGTCTATAATCATGCAAACCTTTAAAAAATTCATCTAGAACAAAATGTAGCACGCATTTTTTCTCTATCCAGGCCTAGGTTACTCACATAAATTCATTACGACCTGCAAACATACTTTATGATATGTTATATTATAAGTTACATAATGATATGATATATTATAAGTTACCTGTCTGTCATAAGTCTGTGGTGGATAGAATAAAGAAAAGAGTGCTGAGATGGTAAGGTCATGTAGAACGTATGAGTGAGGAAAAGACGGTTAAGAAAATATATAGGACAAGTGTCGAAGGTAGCAGGAATACAGGGCGTCCGCGAAAGAGCTGGCACGATCAGATTCGATAGGTATTGGAGGATGGCCCAGTTAAAGTCTCAGAAACCGTAGGGCATGCATGAGAAAATGTATGAATGTAGCCGAAGGAAAAGTAGTGTGCCAAGATAGAGGAATATGGTGATCTTTCCTCTCTGCCTACCCCTGGGGAGAAACGGCCTGATGGTTAGGTTAGTTATATTATAATTAAGTTATATTATAATTTCAATTTTCATTGTATTTTTTATGCCACAAATGAACTAGATCCTATTATTATTGTATTAGGTGGGGTACCTACATCGTGATTAAAATATATGATTAAGAATCAACATAAATATAAAATGATCATATAAATAAAGCTTTATATATATATATGTATGTAAATATGGGTACATGAACGTGAAATGATACGTTTATGTGCGTATTCATTTATATATACGAAGGTACATTCTTATTTTATTTTACGCAATGACATTTAGGAACGTGCCTCAGGCCCAATTGAGTTTCAATTCCAGCGAATAAATCTCAAATGTTGCATTGAATATTTATTAAATAATTTAAATATTAATTCTTATAAATACAAAAAACATTTCTGCATAAATAGTTGGTCGAATATCAATATTTCGAAGATAAGCTACTTTAGAGTTTTTTATTTTTTTTTAGAACTTCTTCTGTAAAACGTTGGAGTATCATGAAGGTTATAAATATAAATTATTAAAAACTCTTCTTCTTCAATACAAGTCAAATAAAATGATTAAAAGGAGTAAAAGTGAGTAAAATTTGGAACGGATGGCATTCAATGTATTTCCATAGGGAAAGAAAATTAGCGAGAGACAGAATGTCAACTAGGCGGGGGGCGGGGAGGGGAAGGGGGGGGGGGAAATGGGAGAGGTTAAGAGAAGGGAGAGGGAACAACTTTGAAATCGGATTGTTAGACAAATTTATTATTTGGCTATTATTATTGATAGGTTTATTAATTTCTAATGCTTGTTTTCTCAGATTGTTAAGTAAGTTTATATATTCCGTTTTTATGTAAAATTTGTGGCCCTGTATTAAACAAATGTGTGATCAAAGTTAATAAGATGTTCGACAAATTCAGATTAAATTTTTTTTACATTTACATTTTTTTACATGGAGAATAAATGGGGTTATAAAGAAGGCGGAAAAGGGTAAAGTGGAATGTTTTAAGCATGGTTATAATTTATAGAAATAAACTTCGTTTAAACCTCTTTTCTATTGAAAAAAAGAGCCCATGATACGTTCCTAACCAAGCGCTTTTGTGCTCGGTCAGTAAGCGCTTCTACAAACGCCGCTACATGGCAACACGTGTCCATGTTCTCTGTAAGTATTGTCCATATTTCACACCCTCACTTCAGGAAAGAGACAACCCATTAGTAAAAGGCTTCTTAACGTTTCACGGCATACAATGCTCGTAAACTAAAAATCAAGGTACCCTTTTCATCTGTTGGGCAGTACAGAACAATTCCTGAAACGGAGACGTTTGTGATTCAGTAAGCACATCAGTGACTTCTTCCGTTACCGGTGAGATCACATGTATGTAATTCTATAGATTTTTTATTTGGGATATAATTTTTGTGGACATTATTTCAGACAAAAAATATTTTTGATCAGATTACGTTAGGTTAGTTTTTATTTTTTGTTCGAGATAATCATTGTCCGCGGAAATCCCGTCATTGAGTCTACGTGACGCTGCAACGTCGCGCACTGTTCCGCGACGTCGCTCGCAACATAGCGCGGCATTTCTACGTGCCGTGGCAACGTTGCCATGCGCACGGTACCACAGCGAGCGCACAGGGACATCGTACCGCGCGTCAGTACCACGTGGTATGTTCACCAGCTGAGATGCATGCTCTACAGTTACATATGCTATATGATGTAATATAAAACAGCGTTCCGTAATATTGTGTCTTGCTTGGTTTCGGAAGACCCGATCATTTGTAATAAATTCTCAAAATCAGTTGTCATTCGAATGAAATTGACAAATGATCTGTCAAATATTCGAAGATCGCATAGAATACCCATCCTTCTTTTCCTTTGCAGTAAATATTTTCGCACCTACCACCTTTTTCTGCTCTTACGTTTCGATAAACCCGTTAGAATAAATAGAACGCAGCACTTATCATCATAATCCTTTTGGGCCACATTTCCGCGACAAGTGATATGTGAGTCCCGGTGTGTACACGTCAAATGACCGCGTCATTGTCCCGAAACACGAGCGTAGATGTTGATGCGGCATGCCGCGCGGAATGTTGCGCGATCCTGACTGTTCTGACAGAAGGAAGAACAATGTCCATTGCCCATGTTTGATCCCTGGCGAATATGTGATCCGAGTCGTTTTAAATTAAAGAACATGCTTCTAACCTTCGATCTCTTCACTATATATAAACAGGGATACTCCTTTTTGATCACATTATCATTCACCTCGCAACTACACTTAAAAAATGACAGATATTTTTTCCATCAATTCTTTATTGCGACTGATTAATTATATAAAATAAAGGTAAATCATAGATGTTTCACGAGACGATGCTATTTATAGAATATATATATAAAATACTTTTATAATTACCTACATAAATAGTTTCCCCTCTGTGAGATTTATATATAATTTATCTTAATTAATGATGATTCCTCTGAGAACAAAATCCAGTAATTGTGTTCTTTAAACTTTGGACACTCTCAAAAAAAAAGAAGTTAATTATATAAAAGCCCAATAGGGCGCCAGGTGTCGCCTTGTAAAGAGCAATGTAATAAGCGAGATAGTGAGATATTTTTTTACATTTACCCTTCCCTTGACTTCACTTGAAGAGGTAGTTCGATTGTTGTTTCTATGGATTCCAACACTTTGCGTACAAAAACTTTGTCTTTGAGATCATATTACTACTATTATTAAGCTTGTTTGTGAAGGATCTCCAGTTTCAGGAGACATTCAGATGTCTGGTAGAATTGTTGTGAGGTTTGTATGTTGAGTACCAGTACCTCGTAACGTGTCGATTTTTTGGGGCACGAATTCAGAGACAATACTTAGATGATTTAAAGGCTAAGGTATGCCTTAAAAGTGTAATTTCTTACTGAAAATTACCTTTTAAGGTGTACCTTAAATTTTGAATCATCTGAGTATTGACTCTGAATTGGGGCGTGAGTGTGCGGAGAACTGTTCGCCAGACAGGACAGACAGACAGACATAAAAGTTGTTTGCCAATTAGGTGACCGGCTTTAGTTCTTTTTTACATGAATATAGATAATGTAGACTGAGGAACACGTTTATTCAAAAACAAACAAAAAAAAAAAACAAAAAAAAAAAACAAATAGACAGCAGGTCTAGCAGGACAAAAAAAAATACGAAATCGTACCGATTCCAAACGAAGTTCTGTGACTGCGAACAATGTTTTTCATTTTGATTGAAATAGCCATATTTTTAAATAATTTTTTATTGTTTAGTTAACATAATCTATTAACACATCTCCTATAACAGGCATCTTGCAAAACTGTATTAGTATTATTTTTTTTACGCAAAAATACATCACAGTACATTACTTTGTGGTCCTTTAATAATATACTTCTTATTCTTCTTCTTCATCAGCCTTCATATCTCTGCTGCAGGATATAGGCCTCTTCCATACCCTTCCACTCTTCCTTGTTGTTTTCTGATTGTACCCATTTCTTTCCCCCCACAGCGGCTACATCGTCGGCCCATCTCTTTTGAGGTCTTCCGATGCCTCTTTTATTCTCCCAAGGTCTCCGTTTCAGAACTCTGGGAGGCTATCTTGTAGCATCCTGCCTTGCAACATGTCCTGCCCATTGTCATTTTAGCTTCGCTACACGATCCATGATATCCACTACTCTAGTTCTGCGCCTGTACTTGGTGCTTGGTGACTAGTAGTCTCGCGATTGAATAGTAGCGCGCATTCTGAGCTTTGTATTCCGTTTTATAGATTCTACAAGGTTATTAAATTACCAAGTACCTATATATATGTTTTTAAAGAAAAGCGCGTTTCAATTCAGTTGCCGCACCAATGTCATCTACACCCATCCCATCCTTACAACAAAACAAGGCGAATATCGTGCATCAAACAAACTCGAACAAATGTTGTTCAGAGTTTGGGAGGCGGCTCACCATTTAAACAATCATAATCCTTCTTTCAATGTTATCTCCGTAATTAGTGATCCCGCATGCAATAATTAACCATTCTGTAGAATAAATATTTATTTAATAAAATAGTATGGGATAGGAATCACCAACCAAAAATATTTTTTTGATAATTAGGGATTTTAATATGTAGCAAAGAGAATATACTGCATAAAATATACTCATTGCCATGTCTATGTAGCCTGGGCAATGTTGAGTGAAATATAATTTTTTTAGCTTATAATCATGAATTTTAAAATTTTTGGTTAAGATTATTAAAAGTTAAGATAAATCATAGTCTCATAGAGACGAAGCTATTTTTGTGAGTAACGTGTATGGAAGTCTTTTTATAGGATGGCCAATATACCTGTGTATAAAAAATATATATAGTATCATTATAAGCTGCAAAATCTATGTATACAATTTCATAAGAAGGACTACAGATGTCTCTAGCATAGTCTCTTCAAATGCTGAGGTTTCAGGTTTGAGCATATATACGACTTTCATTGGTGAATATTGCATTGTGTAGAGTGATCGCTTAAGCCAGCTCATATCGGTCGTAAGCCCTGGGCTATTCCATAAAAAACTTTCAAAAACGTTTCTTATGTAATAGCTTTGTCTCTGTGAGACTTATGTATTTAATATTAATTAATAATTATCTTTCTATGGACAAAATCGAAGAAACGTGTTCATATATTATATATATATATATATATTAGGTCCTTACATATGAAATTGACGTTTAGTATGGGAGGAACATAAAGCCGATTTTTTTTTATTATAATATATTTATTTAATCAAAGTATGTACCATTGCTATCTATGCACTTTTGCCATCTCATAGGTAGTTCATCGATCCCTTTACTTAAAAAACCATTCGGACGGGAATCAATAAAATCTTTGAAGGCGGTTTGGACTGCCCCATCGGAGTTGAATTTTTTCCTTTGCAAGAAGTTATCCAAATTTCGAAAAAAATGGTAATCTGTTGGGGCAAGGTCCGGAGAGTACGGTGGATGTCTTAGACATTCCAATTGAAGCTCCTCTAATTTGGTAGCCGTCTGTTGTGCAGTGTGTGGTCTAGCGTTATCATGAAGCAGCAGTGGCCTAGAGCGATTAACCAGCCTCGGTTGTTTAGCAGCTAGCTTTTCCATCATGGTTTGCAGTTGCTGACAATAGACATCTGCCGTAATCGTCTGGCCAGATTTAAGAAAGCTGTAGTGAACGACACCAGCACTAGTCCACCAAACGCTCACAAGTAACTCGCGTTTGTTGATTTGCTTCACTCAATTCGTGAGGTACCCACCTTTCAAGCTTTTTCACCTTACCAATTTGCTTCAAGTGGATTAAAACAGTTTTATCACTAACACCGCAGCCTGCAGCTAACTCGGATGTGGTTTGCGATGGATTCCGCTTCCACAATAGCCTTCAATTCTTCATTATCAACTTTGGTCTCCGGCCGTCCACGGGGCTTGTTCTGCAGGTCGAAATTTCCAGAACGAAAACGTTGGAACCAAAAACGCAATGTGTTTTCTTTTGCGGCACCGTCGCCATACACATCATTAATCCTTCGAGCCGTTTCTGCAGCACTGGTGCCACGGTGGAACTCGTACTCGTAAATAACGCGATATTTCAAGTTTTTCATTTTGTAAACTGAGTCTCGCAAAGAAAAAAACAATTGAGGAAAAAACAAATGAATTATAATTTTCAAAACACAAATACATGAGTAAATAGCTGTAAAAATTTGGATTTGGAATTCCTAACCAAAGAGAAGATATTTGAGATCAAATTTGCCAGTACGGTAAAACGTCAATTTCATATGTAAGGACCTAATATATATTCATTTAATAAATTTTGACGAATATTGATGACCATATCGAGAAGCTAGTTGGTCTTGTGGTTAAGACTCTCGTCTCGTGATCCAAAGGTCGCGGGTTCGAACCTTACTCCAGACCAGCAAGTTACTCCTATTTTCATAGCACAAGCATTAAGCTTAGTTTGAGAATAGTAAGAATATTGATGTGACACGTATTCCGTGTTCGCATCTCTATGTAAAAAAAATATACTGATATTTTTGTTATTCAATTATAAAAACGTATGCTTGGAAAGATTCCAAATAAATTTGGCCTCCACGAACATGCTTTCTCTAGCAATATGTATACTGACGGGTATAATACAGCTTATTCATAAAATAAACTACAGTTTTTCTACGTTTTTCCAACAGTCTGCAGTACGGCAATGTATGAATGAACCTTGTTTCCTTGACCTAAAAAATTTCCCGACCCCTCGAATGATTTATTCGTATTTTTTTCTGCGTCAAAACAAATTTGAATCCGCAGAAATCTTAATTTGATACGTGACGCCTGAGTTGCGTAATCTAATGCGAAATGTGTCTTACGTAAAGGGGAGAGTTTTTCCATTGAAAGCCTCCGCGATTCCCTGAAAGCCTGCGCCCCGATAGCTCCAGCTTCAGCTAAAGGGATGTTTACTATTTATGTAATCAGCTCTACAAAGATGTCAAGATTCAATTAAGTAACGTTTATCTATTTTATTTTATTACATTGAAATGTTGAAAATTTTGAAAAATTTAAACGAAGAAATTTTATGTAAAATTACACATTAATTGACGTGAGAGTTACTTTTTGGTGTAACGTCATTATTTAAATTATTTATTTATTTATATATTTATTTACGCCCAAGGGGCTTTTGCAAGTAATAATATGAATATACAATAGATGTAACAAAATAGTGTGGTTAAACATTGTAACTTAAATTTGTTAAAATAAAATACAATAAGGCATAATGCAGTTAAAAAAAGGATTTATTAATTCGTTGCAGGATTTTGCATGAATAATATTAATAAACAAAAAAGGTGAAATGTTAATTGTTACGGAGATAAGCGACACCAAAATTTATTTTTCAAAATTTTTTAATTATCTTTTGTAAAATACACTATCATGAAAGTAATTTATATTAAATTTATATCAAATATTCAAAATTCATTGGCTTTGATACAATTCCAATTAAATGAATAAAACCTTGCAAAATCTGATTCAAATTTCTACAAGTTTTTAATAATTTTAATTGATTTCTAGCGAAGCGAATGAATTTTTAAATATTCCATATAAGTTTCATTCATGGTATTCTAACGCAAGAAGAAAGATCAGAAATATTGAAAAAAAAATGCAAAATCTGATGTCGCTTATCTCCTCAATTGTTGACATTTCACTCAAATGGTAAAAAAAAATTTTATTCAAAATTTAATGAAGAAGACACGCTGAAGTTTTTGTTACCCTGTATAACTGCTATTTCAGATTTATATATGTATACAGGGTGTAACAGAGCTAGTCCACAATACTTTATAGGTAGATTCTTGATTTGATTGTGGGTCGAAAATGCTCAAACAACTTGTAAATAGCAAGTTTATTTATCTTATGTAAAAAAAATCATCTTAGAAATTTCTGAGGTTCTTTGCCGGTGAATTCGATGTCTCGTAGTTGGCAGTTTTTTTTTTTTTTTTTTTTTTTAAAAAAAATAGAGATGTGAACACGGAAATACGTGTCACATCAATATTCTTACTATTTTCAAACTAAGCTAAGCGCTTGTACTATGAAAATAGAAAAAATAGGAAAATAGGAAAAAAGTTTAGTGCCGTCATCTGTGGAGGAAGACTCCAAAACGTCGGCCAGAAAGCTCGGACACTTACAGCAGAAGAGCCCAGACAACAATGAGAGACGATTACAAGCAACCTCAGAAAATTAGTAACTAATTAACCATCGCGTCGTTTGAAAATATAGTACAGCGCCACACTTATACATTTTCTTATGCACGCTCTCTGGTTATTGGAGTTTTTAATATAGAGGTCCTAATATAATTGGTTAATATGGTTATGCAATGTCTTTCGCGAGTGACCTCTGTTAGACTTGTATATTTCCTATTTCCTTACCTATACGTTCAACATGACCAAATCATCTCAACAACTCTGACTTTCTTGTTTCGCCAGCCACAAACATCTCGAAATTTACCCTAATTTGTTTATTCTTCATTTTATCGTACACATATCGTTCTTTTTTAAGGCTTCACTTATTATTATTAAAAATTAAATATTATTTTTAAAATAAAATTTAAAATATTTTTTTTTCTTGCTCTCTTATTCTATTGCTTGCATACTTATTATGTTTATTAATGTATTATATAATAATACTATAATGTATCCGATTAGGTACATTTTCTGAGCTTTCTTGTCCCACTTTTTCTATGCATCTTCCCGCGCTTTTGAGCAATAAATGCACTTTCCGACTTAACCTCAAAATCTGAACTCGTATCCAATAGCTTAGTTTTTATAGCATCAGCACTGATTTTCATATCTGAATGTTCAATTGCCATAATCATTGGGCTAAGCTTTTCAGTAAGTCCTGCACGCAACAGCGAGTCAATCCACTCATCATTTATTTCGAAACCCGTCCCATTTAATTTTTTTGCTGTTTCCACCATTTGAGACCTGTCAAAATACTAGGATGCCCCTGGCGACAATAACACCTTTATTAATTTTGTTACTAGAATTAGGTATATATAATATCTACATCTATGGTGTATTTGTGTAGAAATTGTAGTAAATATTATTAACTTTGCCTGTTTTGACACAGATTTCTCTAGTGAGATATAGTCCAACCAAAATCTATACAATTTTTGATATTGAAATAAAAATTAAATAAGTGATGGTCCCAGAGTCCCAGAGTCCCAATGTGCAGCATCCAGATATTGGATGCTGCACATTTCCGCAGCATTTGATGATTTCGTCAGTCCAGCGGGGATTAGAGCCATTGATTCTCCACTTGATGACTATATTCATCCCGTGATTGTTCGTCTTTCAAGTGACGTAACCTTTCCATTGCCACTTCATTTTATTAGCGTATTCAATTAAATAAATTAAATTAATTACTTCTGTCTCTTATATATGACATAATTCATGTTCTTCATTCAATTTTAAGATCATCATGAATTATTTTCGTTTTAGACACAATATATTGTAACGAGCTGTTCGTTGACATTTGACAGCCAAAGACAAGCGCAGGCGCATGTCATAGAAAAGTGGCGCATGCACAGAACGGCGGGCCGGTGTGCCCAGTCATTGAAATAACGAACTAACATGAAACGAAAGCGAAGGTTTTGGAAGGGTTCTTACCCGAGTAGCGAAACAAAAGCGGAGCGGTTCTTTTGTGTTTGAATAAAGAGAGTATTGCGTTGCGAGCGAATAAAAATGTCAAATATAATGTTGAAGCGAAAATAAAAGATTTATTTTACGGGTTTAGTCATTTCATTTCGAGCAAGCCACGCCACGTAACAATATTATAGACGTATTATATTTGACCGCAATAGCGAAGATATAATACACATTTATTAAAAAAGAAAGAAACAAGATATCTTAGAAAACTTGGCGATTAATAGTAACAAAAATGTAATTAATGTTCAAACACCTTCTATTACGTCCCTTCGTCTGCACTTAATGACTACGCCCACATACCCATCCGACTCTAATCTTCACCCCACTCCTCAGGCCGTCCTCAAGTCTTAAGTTTAGTGCTGGTAATATTAATGAAGATGATGCATTTGTATCGAAAACGTTCTGATCGTTATAAATAAATAGTGCAAGTAAACAGAGTTGTAATGTATATTCAAGAGCACATTCATATTTGTGAAGTTGTAATTTTTCAGAACAAAGTTCTGTGAAAATTTTTAAAACCAAATTAATTAATCAATAAGAAAGACATACGAAAAAATCTAATTCAAGAAAAAATATAAGGCTACTACTGGGATTCGAACCCAGGTCACCTCCTTTCACCAAGCTACAGCAGCCCTCTATGTTCCATGAATATATCAACCTTATATGTAGATCTCATTTTTAATTATTTATTTGCTATAGCTTAGTGGTCAGAGCACCGGCCCCGGAAAGGAGGTGACCTGGGTTCGAATCCCAGTAGAAGCCTAATGTTTTTTCGTGAATTAGATTTTTCTGTATGTCTTTCTAATTGATTAGAGTTGTAATATTTTAATATAATTTTAAATAGATTACTTTTGAAAATCATACGCAGACATCTGAATGCGCCGAATGCGCTAGCCCAGCTAGTTGTGTTCAGTGAATAATTTCCATGGATATGTCTAGAATTTGTTCGAATATATCCTAGATATACATAATTACAGACTCGTTCAAGATAGGTTCCATTTACACTAATGTCTTTCGAGTTACCAAAGCGAAGATAATTATGTTCAAAGCAGTTTATCATCTCTTTGAGAAGTTTATCTTCAATCCTATTCTGCAATTGAGTTCTAATAGTTCCTGCATTCTGTTTGAAGGTCGTTTGTGTCAATGTCATCTGTAAAACGTGAGAGGCTTTAACTCTCCTCATTTATGCCTTTCTCCACCCAGCTGAGTTTTCATTAAATTGATGAAAGTTAATGCACTAAAATATAGTTTTCATTGAAAATCGTTTATAAAATAACAATTATTATCAAACAATAAATTCTTTTACAGATAAACAATCAGCTTTTTCTTCACAACAATTTTAAATAAAGAGTAAAATTCTAAAGAGTAAACGATTTAAATAATATTTATTTATATTTATTTATTCATCAACAACCTACTAGGCTTTAACAGTCTAATATAAAATAAGTACAAGAATTTTTAAATCCCTAAAATAAAACAAAATTAATTTGTTTACTAAAATAAGGAATAGATAGTTAGCATGCGTCCATCCTAACGAAGATACAGTAGTATTGAGACCGGTTGACAAAAAAACAAATATAAAAATTAAAATGTAGATTGGTAAAATTATCAATTTAAATAAGTCTATTAATATTTGGTCCTACTCTATCTTATCTATCGGGTCTTCCAAGGAACATAATCGCCACCGGACAGCAAATTTATTAAACCTATTTTTTATTATGAACACACAGTCGCCAATCTTAAGAGTATTTAAGAAACTACTTCGAATACAGATTTTCTCACATTTTTAAATAAAATGAAATGAAAAAATGTTATTTTGTGAATTGAATGAAGTTTCACAAAAAATTCGAAATCAACAGTTTTTTTTTGGTGCAAATACAAGTATTTGATTAATTAAGTACTAATAAAAGGAGCCGGAATTGATGGGAAGATGGTGGTTGTAACGGCAGTATTGAGAGGAGAGGAGAAAAGTTGATGAAAGTAATTTAAGCAAATTAATACCATAGTCCATTTTTTAAAATTTATCAACATTCAAAAATAGTCATTTTATTACTTTTACGCGTTAGGGAGATGTTTAGTGGCACATGTATGAAAATAATGATTATTATCCATGGTATGATACGCGAATTCAGAAAAGTTATTATTAATCGTTGTATTTATATTATTACTAGTTAGACAATGACGATGCTCTTTTATTCTAATATTGAAATTTATAGAATTGTAACCAATGTATTTACTATTACGATCTCCGCATGAAATTTCGTAAACTCGGCTTTTTTTTTAAAATTTTGTATTTTCGACGTTGAATTGAGGAGTTATTACTAGTATACTGATATGCAGGTCTAATAATGAGAGAGAGATACTGAATTATTTAAGTAGGTATTGGATCTGTACATGATTATCATGAATAATATCTGCAATGTTAGCGCAAAATCCGTCAATAAGACTTATGTTTATCGCTTTTCATACACACAGAATAGATATTTGTAGAAATCTACGATAATAGGTGACTTATTACGCAAATCTAATGTCGTGTGCTTTCTGAATATAAACTCAAATTCATCTTTGAGTTTATCTTCAGATCAAAATCTTAATGGTAGTACGATGTGTCTCTCAGATGTCTCTCCTTTTATGGATGCGAGCCTTATAAACGATCACTCAGACACGTGACTAAGGTATTTTATTTATTCGACGAAAAATTGTCTTTCATTCACTTTATTCACAATATTTCCAGTAAAGCCATGAAAATTCTTGGATTTATTTAAATATTTATTTGAAATGCATTACAGCTCATACGTATTAGCAAAATAACACAAAGTCTATCACACAAAAATATTTGATCACAGGTCATAACCAAAATTAATTTAAAGTAGTTAATTATTCCCACTCGAAGAGAAAATCCTTGAATTTCAGATATTTTAGAAAAAAGAAAGTATTTGAGAAAATTATTTTTCTTTTATTTATTTCAATGTTCCCTTAAATAAATTTTATCTTGTTATAAATTAACGTAGGTGTATTAATAATGTATATGATGAGTTACTTATCTCAAAATTACTTAATGAAAATATTTGTTTGTCTAGTCTTAGAGTATGACATTTCAGAAATGCTATTAAACGCACAATTTCCTTTTCATATTTTTCTTTATAAAATATGACATTAAAAATACAAATTACATCGCACAGTAAAAAAAATTATAACGGTTTATTGCACGCATTATTTGAGTGCTTTCTGAGTCTGGAAACTTTTAATTCAATTACCTTAGAATGTCATTTTTGACATGTCATGACATGTCATAGTCTGAGGCCCGAATTCAGAGTCAAAACGGTACGGTAAATTAAGGTACGCCTTAAAAGAGTAATTTTAAGTACAAAATAAGAATTTTAAGGCGTACCTTATTAACCTTTAAATCGTCTAAGTATTGACTCTGAATTTGGGGGTGCGAAATCTAATGTAATTAATGATTCGATATAATTCAAACTGTTTTTTTTCATTTCATTCTATGAATGTGATTTTTTTATGTTGTATTATGTTATGCTAGCAATCTTTATCTCTAATATAATGTCAAAAAAGTAATTGCTCATTATTGAAGTCTCCCAATCAGTCCACATGAATCTAGAATCAACTACACTATTTTCAAAGGAACCAGAAATGGAAATATGGAAAAACAGGTCGAAACCAACATTTACGAATAAAAGCTACTGCTGCTCGCGGGCAGAGTTGTTGTTGTGACATTTCTGCAATTACACAGATAAATCGTACCTGTGAAGTTGACTACAAAGCAGCGATTCAGTGTGGCTAGCTCGTAGCGACCAGCGACAGTAAATTAAGAGAGTACCTGCCGTTCAATAGTGAATAAAGTATTCAACAGACGTGAGAATATTCCGGAAAGGTGAGTGATAATAAGTGCGAATTACGAAATCCAGTGAGAATTAATGAAAAATGTTTCAATTAAATTCGTGTTCAAATAATTAATTAAATTAATAAATCGATAATTACATGAACTGAGATTTGATATAAAGGCACATGAAGTGAGGCGCAGCTTGACATTAGTGATGGTATTTCAACCGGTGACACACTAACCGTTATTTAAGAATTGTATCTGATTGCTTCGATGATTGGCAACTGATTTTTTGCAATTCGACGGGAATTTCCACAACTTCATGCAATAGTTAGTAAATACATCAAATTTTAAGAAATCATAGTCACCAATCATCGGTACAATTAGATATAAATGTATTTTATTTATGGTTTTTGTGTTTAATTTGTAGAACTCCATATTTATTTTTAGCGAAATTTAAAATAAATTAAATTTTCATAATAATTATTAATGAAATTGAAAAATAATTAAATTTAATGATACAGATAGATATAAATGACTGTACCGAAAAAAAACAGTTAAAATAACTGCTTGACCATCACTTGACACGGTGTTTACACAGGGACTACCGAAGCTGAGAATCGTCTTATGGAAATCTCATGGGAGCAAAATTACCTCGAGTTAAAAATCTAATCCGTGCACAAGAGCTAAAAGGCCTAGCATGGCCTATTTGACATATTTTTTCAAGTAGGTACAATTTATTAAAAAAAAACTAACCCATAAAAATCAAGTTTTTATTACACTCCATTTCTCATTTGTATTGTTTCCAATTTGATATTCTATCAACATATTCCTCTTGCTTTAAGATCATGTGAAAATTCTATTCCATGTTATTATTATCCTTAAAACTTATAGAATATTGAAAACGTAATAATTGGTATAGGGGGGCACGGCGTCGGCGAAATCGTCTGATCGGACCCATGGCTCGAGTAAGACTAGTTGAAACAGGATTCGCGCCTTCTCCACGCGTCGTGCTCCTTTCTCATTTTGTATGGTTTCCAATTTGAAAAAAAAAACCGTTAAAATTTCGAAAAATCAAAATTTATACTATAATTAAATTTTTTAAACGAAAATTTGTTCGATCATTTTTATCATCGCCACGAGTCTGCCCGCAAAGTTTCAGCTCGACTGGATCACAGGAAAAGGGTGAAAAATCGATCCAAAGTTTTTTCGGCAGATAGGCAGACGCTACGAGTTAAAAAAAAGGGAGTAATAAGATTAACTTTCGAATAAAGTTTTGTCTCATTTACGACTCGCCTTATTCATTTTCACAGTTTTAGTGTATTTTAAAAGCACTTGTTGCTATAGGTGGGGTGGAGTTTATTAAATAAAGTTTTTATAAGATTTGACATTCACATGTCAGAGGGTTGTCTCCAACACAAATGTAGACGACTTTGAAGTTGTCAAGCACTTGCAGCTGTCTGGACAGATTATTCAATGCCATTCTTCCAAACTCTCAAACTTTAAATAATATAATTTACTAAAAATTATTAATAAAATATTGCCAAGGCAAATTGAATTAGACAAACGTAGGTAGGTTAAAGTTTTTATTATGTCGAGTGTCACAATATTAATAGAGAAGAGATTGATTTGATGAGTTGAATTGAATTGAAAATATTAAATCCACACATTTATATGTATTTTCATATATTGAGACTAACCTGAAATATAACTGAGATGGTCAGACCCTTGCAAAGATTTCATTATTTTTTCTTTGTTATTCATCGTGAAAAGATATCCTTAGCAGTTTGTTTGTACATTTGAATCTTTCATCTGACCCTTAAACATGTATGGAATAATATGAAATAATTTCTTTAAAAAAATAAATCTTCTTAAAATTAAAATAAATCAATTTTGTGTACAATATTTTAATACGCTCATAATCAATATTTTGAGGTCAAATTAAAAAATTGCTGTCCATTGATTTGATAGCCCACATTTTTTTAGGAATTTTTGAAATAGTAATAAACTCATTGATTTTGTCACCATTATCAATTCATTAATTTATTTAAAGTTTTTTCATAAAAATAAACATTTTTTAAGTTTTTTTTCATTATGCCGACGGATGTAACTAAAGTCGCCAGGAATTTTTGTCTTGGATCTTTTTCGTTGGACCAAATTAATGTTCATGGATCTTTTGTCGTGAAATTCATCCATTAAGAGGATAACTTTATTTAAAGATTATTCAAATAAGAAAAACAATAAAATATACAAATATAGTTAAAAGTTGCATGCGCCGAGAATAAAGTAAGACGTGTTTTACTTTATTCTCGGCGTACGATTCTAAATCCTCAGCCCACGATTTTCCTCACTGATGAAATTCTATGGAAAATAATCGTTAATAGCGAAAGAATATATCAAAGAGACTTTTATTATAAACAGAAGAAAATAATATAAAGACTCCTTCCTATAAATTCACAGAAATAAATTCAAAGTCCTGACCAGCTGCGGGCGAAATGAAATCTTTTGCTTTCCAAATTAATTGCACTAAAGCTGCGAGGTTTAACCTATTTAACTGTATAATTCCCGTAGATAGGGAGAATAAATTCATAATTATAACATTTAATCTGTTAGTGTATAGTATAGAATAAGCACTTAGACCGTAATTAGTTAGTAAAATTCGTTAAACTACTCAGTAAGTTCAACTTAAGCCAACGTCACCTACTTTAAATAAGAAGTAAGTAACATAAAATGCGATAAATTATACTCATAAATTAATGACTAATTATTAAAAACTGTGAAAAAAATAGGATATATCTACTAAGAAATATGTCATGTGTCCGTCATGACGACTATGTAGTAATATCGAAACCGATTGACCATATTAAATTATCAATATCCTCAAAATAGATGGAATAAAAATGTTTACTCTAATTAAATTTAATAAAATAAAAAATAAAACAACTTATGCTTTAGAAAATAACAGAATTTACACAATTTCATGCAATAGTTAGTAAATACATCAAACTTTTAGAAATCTCAGTATTTGACTAAATGAGCATGGTTGTTAGCTAACTAGATCTAACTTTTCTGAATTTGTAAACGACATAGTGGATTATAAAAATTATTTTCATTCAAGTTCCACTAAATTTTAATATTATTGAATAGTTTGGCAATCACTTCATGATGCAATATTTTTATTTAAAAAATATTTTTTAATTAATATTTGCACCACATTCAACATTTGAGTAATTTATCAAAGTTTAAATAAAAAATGATATTTTAAACCATAAAATTCTCCACCCATTCAAGCGGAAAGGTAATAAAATTAATAATATTACAAGTTTCATCTGTCAATGAGAGGTTATATCACTCGAAACTCGTGAAGGATAATACATGTATTATGTAAAAGTAATCTCAAGTATATTACAAAAAAAGTCGTGCGTGTACCTACTCATGTACACGCTGTAGAAGTTATAATTCTTTGGCGTGATTGTGAAGTATCCCGTTAGGCACTCGAAGTTACTCTATTCCCTTTAATAACTAACTTCATTGTGTTGCATTTTCGCTTCAAGTTGTGTGCGCAACATCCGTTACAATAAAAATTTTACTCTAAATGCGTCAAAAGTTTTATTCCATCAAATTTAAAATGAATTATCTTTACAAAATTGACGCCGATTCCATCAATGTGGTTTACACAAAGCTTGTTAGATTTTTGAAATTAATAATTATGCCCTACCATAAATTTATAACGCTACAAACATAAAAAAATAGAATGTTCTTAGGTTTTGACGGCCACTCAGAATTTTGAAGTTTGTGTTTTTTGGGGTATTATGCAGTGTTGTTACGACCTTATACACATCAGCCCTGATGATGGACCCTGCAATGGGATCCGAAACGTCGGCCCGAAAGGTCGTAACAACACTGCATAATACCCCAGAAAACACAAAATTGAAAATAAAAAAAAAGAATTTGTAATATTAGACAGATGACGTGGTATTAAAAAAATGACATGCTGGCTGTGATGCTCGCTTAACTTTCTCTCATGAATATACTCACTACGTTCTGGCACCGAAATGACCCAGTTAATCGGAACCCTATATTTGGGTCAAACGTCAGTGCTTGTCTTTCGGGATCCCCCCAGGGATCTCCTTGACCACTAAAGCAAGCCGAGCGCACTGCTATTTCAACCACGCCAACAATAATATCACTCTTTCATATACTTTGTGGTTGTGGAGGATCTAGGCCTGTCCGGACTCTAGCGTGCCAATGGACTAATAGCGCTCGAGGCGAGCCACCAATGAGAAGTCCGATGCGACCGGCTAGGTACCGACTGACAGCGCGCTGGTACCGCAATTACTCTTTCGCTGACCGCCGTAACTTACGCCTCGTACTCATTTTACTCCGTCCTTCATTATTGTACAACTCGTTCTTCAATAAATCGACAGTATAAATTGTAAGTACTTCTTTGTATGTCCTCCTGCTTTAGACTGCCACATATATGTATCTAAATTGTATTTGATTCACGTAGCATGCTTTCTGCGATCATATATATAAATGTGCCAGGAGATTATGTTTCTATAGATGGGCATTGATCAATATCTTCCCACAAACACGCACCCGTAATTTCATTTCGCTTCAAATTCAATCAAAGCGTACATCTCGCGACCCACATAACACATCTGACAAATACTATTATATAACTATGGAATCATTTATAAGGATCAATAATGACCCGTTGATGCCTGTTTATTAAAAAATAAAAATAAAATATATTTTAATAAAAATATACTTGGTTTTCACCACTTATATATTGAAAATATAGACATGTTTCAGCGCCAATAATCCACTCATCAAGATAACAGTGTATATATACTACTAACAAATAAAAAATCTAACATCGAAGTATACACAGTAAAAATAATATATGGGAAATTAATAAAAATAATTAAGCACTAACTTGAAAACAAATTTAACCAGGTCCTTTTTACAAATATGTACATAGCTATCTTTTAAATATGTTTAAATAATACTGGAGAAAATGAGAGCACTTAATTTAAATTATCATCAACATTGACGCTACAGCCCACTGTGAGCCTAGGCTCACAAATTTCAAATCAATTTAATTTTTATACATTTTAAATCCTGCAGAATTTTTTGCCAGTTTTTTCCAGTTAGTCGCACCGATTGCTCTTTGATTAATTTAAATTATTATTATAATTTAAACCACAATAATAAATAAATTAAGAATAAAAGTAAGATTCCTACATAAATATCAATATTGTATCTTACATTAAGAAAGAAAATTTATATATTTTTACGTCAATCTGCCTTTTTTGCCTTGCTTAGCAAAATAACGATTGAAATGTGGGATTTTTGTGTGGGATTTTCACTCTGTGACAGCTGTAAGCCTGCCAAATATAGACGGCGAAGAATTTATATTTTTGCAAAACAGGTTAGATAGAGCAGCGTGGAGATTGATGTATGTAAGGGCGTGAGGATTAACAGAGAGGAAATTAATCAACCTCAAATTTTTTGCACCCATTCTCTCATTCTCATGATCCGGCTTTAAAAATATTTTATCGGAAAAATCCTTCGTCGGCACCTATTGAACGGATTGGCACTGGCCATGATATGAAACTTTATAAAACTAGCTGTTCGTACCCGACGATGCACGGGTTAAGGATTAAGTTGAAAATAAATTTGTGGGGGGAAACAAAGGTTTGATTCAAACGGAACAGATTTGCATCGAAAATATATCAGCGGAGAGGAAGGGTTGAAAGGGTAGAGGAGAAATGTCGCATATATTACCCGCCGAGTCCTCAAGAATAAGTTTCCAAATTTAGAGTCCGGTCGGTCAAACGGTACAGATTTGCATCGAAAATATATCATGGGAGGGGAAGGGGTAAAAGAGTAGGGGGAAATTTTGTCGCCTATGTTACCCGCTGGGTCCTAAAGCATAAGTATGCAAAGTTTGAATCGAATCGGATGAACGGTATATATTTGTATAGAGAACAGACAGACAGACAGACATTGAGTTTTATAGAGAGATGTGTAATGACCTGCTGTTTGCCGACGATTAATCAATATGTATGAAGAAAATGGCCCAAAGTGAATAAATTAATTAAGATAAGTTGTACAAGTCTTACAGAGACCCATTTATATGAGAAACGCGTATGGAAGTCATATGTACAATGGTCCAGGGCTTACGACCCGGATGAGCAGGCTTAAGTGTTCACTCTACACAATGCAACGTTTGCCAATTCCATTGCAAGAACATCCACACATCGTTTTTTTTTGTTATATAAGTGTTCCAAATAGAAATCATCCGTATATTTGAAGGGGCTATACTACAGACATCTGTAGTCTCTTCGCATGAAACAGTATACAAATATTTCACAGCTGGTAATGATATTTCCATATTTTTAGTGTGGAGTATCAAGAAATATTCTGTTGTACGTATAAATGATATTTTTTCTAATTATTTAACATATTGACTAGAATACGTCCGAAAATCAATGTTTTCGATTTTTTCTCTCCTTTTATAGACCAGTATTTATAATTAAAAATATTTTTATAACCGTGTTCGTCTCTGCGAGACTTCTATAATTTATTTTAATTAAATAATAATTCCGCAGCAGACAAATTCAGTAATTGTATTATTAGAACACACATAAAAAATATTCTTAAGAAAAAAATAATTAAAAAAAATAGAAAATTAGATAGATTAGAACATAGAGGACATAACGTTAAGATAGTAATGCTCATAAAATACTCCAATTTACTACTTTGTACTCATTCCTATATAATACTCATTCCTATATAATAATATTCTAATTTACTACTTGTCATTTTGTGAGCGTCGATTAGGGTCAATAATGACCTGTTGGTGGTCTGTATGTTAAAAAATAAAATAAAATAAATAAAGATAGAGATTTATGAGAAAAAAACAGAAAGTGTGGATAAAATATTTTTTTTCGGAATAATCATAAATGATCATTAAAAACCCATTGAATATATAACTTAGAAAATTGCAAATAATATAATATATTTAGAAAGAAAAAAACAAAAATTGACTCAAGATATGGCTTTGATAATTTATAAATCAATAATTGCTCCTGATTTCAACATTACTCCACTTATTTAAATAACAAAGGAGGCTTAAAAATAGGAAACTCAACAAAATAGAGCAACGAGAATCATTGTAAGGAAAATGGAGATTGTAACGAGGCTAAAACGAATCACGCACTTCTGTGAAGTGACAGTTGTTTGAAGTTGGCACAATACTACCGAAGGATCTGGTATTATCTTCAACTTTCGAGGGACGTCTGTAACTTTCCAGGAACATCTGGAATTTACGAGTACTATCTCTAATTAAAGAAGAAAAAGAAGAAAAAAATCCAAAAGAAATACACAAAAGACTAAAGGAATACATCAATCAATGTAAAAAATAGAAAAATATTATTATGTTTAATAAGAATTATAGCCGTCAGTACATGACAGAATAAAAAATATTATATTAATGATAATATAAAATTTAATATATGCATGGCAAATATGAGTCAGTAATAAATTATGTTATTAACTAAATAAATATAAAACCACACGCATAAAACCGGTTGATTAAATGATTTTAGCTAATCCTAATGTTCAGCGTTTTTGTTTTCGAACTTGATTTATATCACTGACTTACAGTTATCAGTCGCTATTCGCGTATTTTTTTGGCATAATCGCGGTCACTTAATAATAAATATAAAATGTCAGTTTTAGACCACGCGTGATCCGTGACACTACGAAAGCCCCACGGAAATTTGGTACAACGACAAAAGCGAAAAAAGGCCCACGCAATAAAAGATCCAAGGGGCATTAGATCCAACGATAAAATGACCACAAATATTTTTATTATAAAAAAGAGAATGTAAGAGAAAAATAATAAATAAATGAATTGATAATGGTGACGAAATCATCGAACTTTTTCACAAATTCTTAAAAACTTACCCTATCAAATCAATACACGAAAATATTGAATGTAACCGATTAGGTTGGATTAGATAAGGTTAAGTTAGGTTAGAATGAAATAGGTTAGGTTAAGTAACGTTATTTTAAACAAAAAAAAAGGATTTAGGATCGAGAAAAAGGCAGAGAAAAATAATATGACTAGTTATTGAAATGTCAATGAATGCTTTTCAAGCGAGAATGCTTAATATGAAAACTTATTACCTTCATAAGTTCGTAAGCTCGCATACAAATGTGATGCTCGCATCTTCCAAAAGTAATATCAGAAAGTGCGTGGGATAGGCACATTTATACCAACGTATTGTTTTTCACGAAATTCTTTGGCAAAAACAAAATGAAGAAAACGTTTTTCTCTGTAGCAAAATAATTGTCGCCAAATCAGTAAACGCAATTTGTTATGTGATCCAAAAACAAAAACAATCTAGGCAAAAAAAATGTATTAAATTTGTCTCCATAAATTTGATACAGTCTGGGTAAACGGATTGGAAACCAATACCAAAAAATGAATGAGATAATTTTGGGGGATAAATTGTTTATTGGTCTCAGATATCAGTTTATCGGTTAATGTCTAGCCAAAGCACGAAGTGGTTAGACCTTTTTCCATTTAAGAAAGACAATTTAATCAGTAAGCGTAAGTTGCGCCTACGAGTCATTTTTTAATAATATACAAAAGGCAATATTTAATAATAATAAAAATAATCAATCATACTAATTTTAAAAACGGATTGAGATCAGCTATTCGAGTTATGGTTACGGATAGACATTCGAAATTATTGTTATTTGAGGATTTAAAAATTATATATTTTTTTTATAATACATGCATGCTTATGTCGGTTTAAAAAAATAAAATATTTTTTTTGTAATCGCACTGTTACTCACACTTACGTAAGTGGCTTTCATAAAACGAACGGACTCTACTTGATATGCTCTGCAGTGCAGAGCTTGCTTGTTTGATAAGCTAAAAACACGTGTCTACAAAATATATTTTATTTTATTTTTATGTGGGATTTAAGCACCTGTATAAAATTTGTTTTGTTTTTATGTGGGATTTAAACAGCTGTACAGGGAGAACAAATTTTATACATCACAGAATGTGACGTAAAAAAGATTTAGCCAATTATTTTAATCTACTTGATCAGCAGATATAAGTGAAAGAAATAGTAAATTATATACAATAGAAGTATCAGTATTCAATAAAAAAATTACTATATAAATTCAATAAGCTAAAAAATACTAGATAAATAAATTCAAGAGGAGAAGAAGGGAGGAGATAAAGGCAGTGTGTGTTTCTTACTACATAAAAGGTATATACTTAACTATAACTATATTTTTTTCTGCACATCATTTTTATCACTTAATTCTCGATATAATATTTAAAAAGAAGCCAGAAAACAAAAAATTTGTATATCAAAAATATTATATATCTAAATGAAAATTTGAGCTGTATGTCTTTTGTGTTCTATTCTGAATGTGTTTTTAATAATTAAATAGTTGAAAAATGTATAATAGGTCGCAGAGTACAGAGTATAAAATTATACAGAGATGAAATAAACCCCTTCTTTAGGCGAGGAGATTAGGACACTGCGAAAGTATATTCCCCCATCGCATATATTTAATACACATTTATACTGCAGATAAAGTGTTTATTCTTGTATAATTCACTTCCTTAGTGAAAAAAATGTTTTTTTTAAAAAGACATTCTCTTTTTAATTTTTTTATAAATTTCATTAAAATCTGAGTCTCTTTTTTATTTATTTTTTTATTTATTTTGGGAATCTCAACAGTATTTTCTTCAACAGTATATATCTTCAAGTAAAAACGTAATTTTGTAATAGATTGTGACATATTTACCAAGGCATTATACTTTTTAAGAGTATTGAGTTATATCTTTTGTTTCGTTGTTGTTGTTTCATTGATTTCAATCAATTAATAATTTACGAGCTTGCAGTAATTTTGTTAAATAAGTCAAGCATACTATAACGTTTTGAAAACAGCCATGGAACCGGACAGTGAACCAAGAACTTTACGTTAGTTCGTGTATATATATTTTGGTGATCTGTGATAATAAGATTTTGGTACAGACCGCAACGCATAGAAAACCCATTAAAACTTAAGTGAAAGTGTCAATTTTGTTTCCCCTTATTGAATGAAATTTTCTCTTGCAACTCAAAAACATTTTTTGAAGACTATTTATAAAACTCCAACCAATCACCAAGTTTTGGAAAATATTTCCAAGATTGTAACTAATCAAAAATATTTGGGAACCAAAATCTAAGCTAGATTTTTTCAACAGTGAAATATATTAAGGTATGAATTTTAAATTTTAAATAATAACAAGAGTAGCTTGTTGGTGTTGTGGTCATGGCGCTCGCCTAGTGATCTGGTGGTCGGTGGTTCGAGCACTATTTCATAGCACAGGCTTTTGGCTTAGTTTGAAAATAGTAAGAATATTGATGCGACGCATATTCCGTGTTCGCATCTCTATTTATTTTTTAAAAAGTAAAAAACTAGGGATAATCGAAGACTTTCAAACACTATACATGAACGTGGAATTGACTAAACTATTCCGGAATGTTCCAGAAGCAACGGATAATTATAAATACGCGGTGGGGTCGATGCACAGCTCAGAGTTGTTTGACAAGCGAGACACGACCATACAAACTAGCGGACCTGCGTGTTATACCAGAGACAAGTGACACAGTGGTACAGCGAATTAAAGAGGTACGTATGTGTTATATTCTTACAATTAGGGTAATTTAAAGAACTGCGCTCCGATTAAATTCGTGTCCAGTGATTAAATATAATTAAAAAATACTTTATTTAAAGTGTTTAATTTGTCTTCCAAAGCCACTATCCCACAACAATATATTAAAGTGTTTACATTTACAACGGAAATTCTGAATACAAATAATTTTTTTCACGTTTTTATTTCACGATGATTTGAGTCATACGTTTATTATATTATAACAAGCTGTAACCCGTCAAAAATTACGATACTTTTGCATTTTGGGGAAAAAAGAAAAAAGGTTTTAAATATAAATTACGGACAGACAAACAGACAATGAAATTATTATTATTGGGATAATACTATCAGGGATCGTGGCTGCGAGAGACAAATGAAAACACTGAAAATGTATTAGCGATTTATTATTTAATGATTTTTTATTTTAGTTAATTGACAAAGTCACTTAAGGCGAATTTAATTTAACACTAGTCTTGAATTCACACTATTTCGCAATTCATCACTCATATATGAACGCTTTATTATCGCTGGGTAACACATTATTTATCACTTGATAGAACATTCCGTCGAATTCTTGCACTTAGTAGTCGCATTATATTAATCGCTCACTTATGGGTAAAAACACACTCGATTATTTCGCTTAATACCTGTCGCTCCGAATTCCACGATTGTCCACACCGGCCGTCGTTCCGCGATGATGTCGCGTCGATAGAGTCACAACAGAGACTAACTGTCGGTTGTTCGAACGTTCCACAACTGCCTAGTCGTTAAGAAATTCGTGTGGTTCATTCCAGAAACTTCTAGCATCTTCTAATCTAAGTTCAAAAGATGTAGATTCCTGTAAAACGTTGATTATGAGTAAACATTTCCGATTACTATACATTTTGTTACATTACTTAAAAGTTAAAACCCTTAAAATAACGATATTGTCATAAATGTACGCAACGCAAGAGCTCTGTTTTCTAAAGGGCGAGCTTTACCATTGCCCTGCGCCCATGACGACCACTTTCATTGATACCAGCAGCCTGTCCCTATTCCGTCAGTCTGAGTTTAGCATTATGAATGTTACATGTTGCATTTATTTGACCTTTAGGAGACTTGTGTGTTTTATATGTGGTTGTTGGTTGCAACTTTACCTCCCTATGTTTGATTAATAAATGACACCCCTATTTATTATTCATTAAAAGAATAACTGACTTTAGCTATAAATTATTTTACCTTTCCCAGTAGTGGCATTCCGCTTTATATATAATTCTCATTTAAAAATAAAGTATTGTAAATCGTGATAATTTATTTCAAATATGTCTCATAGAAAACATATCTTTTATTGGTGGAAATATCAATTGTCAATAGACTTCGGTGGCTGGGTCATGTGGAGAGAATGTCCGAGCATCAAGCACCAAAATCCCTGCTGAACTCAAGGCGAATAATAAGGCGAAGGAGCTTAGGAAGGCCAAAATTAGATGGAGTGACAACGTCCCCTAAGACATCTCTGCCTTAGAGCTTCGGAACTGGAGAGAGCTGGCACAAGACCGAGATGAGTGGAAGAAGATTATTGAGGAGGCCAAGACCCACCAAGGGTTGTAGTGCCAAGAGTGATGGCGCTCGGTAAAAAAGGGGTTTTATTTTTGTCACGACGCGAGAAAGAGACGGATACAAAATTCCAACGTACAAAAGAAAGATGATCGGATTTTGCACCATTTGCATCAATAACATTTTTGATTTTTTTCTTAAACACCATGTTTAATTGCAAATGAAAAAGAGCTTTAAAATGAAAATAAAATTTTATTTTTGAGAAGGGCCCAGCGGGAGAGGGACAGGGGGGGGGGGGGAGATCCCAAAAAATAAAATAAAAATCAGGTCCCAAAGAGGGTTTGGGAAAAAGTTTTCATTTTCAGGATCGAACGAAAACTAACAAAGTTATTAACATTGCAAAGTGGTTTTTCGAATTAAAATGAAAAAAGCTGAAATTCGTTTCAATTCTGAGGAGGAGAGACGTCCCTCGACAAATATATTTAGAAAAGACGTCGGCGGGTTGCGTCTGTTTGAAGAACTTAAAATTTTTTGAATGAAGCTCTAGGTCAATGAGTTTTTTTACGCAAAAAACGAAAGCAACCACAATAACCGTGCGTACTGACAAAATTGTCAAAGTGCGTTTTCATCGACATGCAAAATTTCAGTTCGATTGGATGACGGGAAGTGTGTTAATTTTCACTTCCAAAACATTTCTACATTTAATTATTCACACACATGATGAGATACAGCCAATTCCCAACGTGATTTGAAAAAAGCGGGATTTGTAGTGACCACTACTGTTTGGATTCAGATCTTTCGAAATAAAAAAAAATAAAATGGGTTCTTATCACGTACCTACTTCATCGAAAGATATTTAAAAGCATCGATTTACAAAAAAATGACAAAGATCAAAGTGAAAATTTCGATTTTACACTACAAAATAACTTTTTGTTGAATTAAAAATTATGTTCTTAAAAAAAGTTATTTGTTCAGTACGAGTTTTTCTGATGCATAAAATTATAAAAAAAATCAATCGAATAATTTAAGAGATATTTTGGTCACCGATCTGGAAAATATGATTCAGAGAAAACGCATTAAAAGTTTAAAATGTCATTTACACGGTGATAAAATCTAAATTCTAGACCTCTTCTTAGAACTCCGTTAATATTTTTTGTATCGATTTAAAGACAATACTAAAATAAAAAATAACATTTTGTGATACGTGATTATTTTGTGATCGCAATGAATATAAATACTATTGCGTCTAGTTACAAAAGCAGTAGGCAGAGAAGACAAAATTTAAGAGAAAAGAAAAGCGTTTTAATAATGATATGGCGAGCTACAGTTCGCATGCTTCAAGTGCTATCTATATTTGAACTTGTGTGTAAGAATAGTGTTGAAAGGTGACACCCAGGCTGTATAGGTAAATATACTCCCGTCACTTCTAATAACCCTTGTATCCACCCCAGTAAATCTATTATATTTCATCATCCAAGATATTTCACTAATAATTCAACATAAATGGATGTTGGGCTATTTAATCCGATTATGCTCAGAACGCTCCATGATTTAATTGTCCACACAAACTTCCCACTTATTCCCAGTTGCCCACGTATTGTGTTTCAGCATCGTAGAAGGATCATTGCTAGGATATGGACTAAATATGTATACAATTCTATAAAGAAATCGTTTTAACGTCATTTTTGTGTGGGTTCTTTGAGAAAGTAAACATTTTCGATAAGAAAATGGGCTTTGTTGAAAGTAAATTTTGCATAATAACTCTTTATCACTCTGTGCATCCCCCAAGCCGTGACCACTTTACCCTCTTCCCTGATATATTTTTTTTAAATAGAAATGCGAACACGGAATGCGTGTCACATAAAAATTATAACTATTCCCAATATAAGCTTGTATAATTAAATATATGCTTAAGCTATGAAAATAAGACTAACTTGCTGACGTCCTGGAATAGAGCTCGAACCACCGACCACCAGATCACTAGGCGAGCATCATGACTACTACACTAACAAGCTTAATAAGCTAAATAATAATAATCTTATAAGTATAAATATAAATAAAACGTAATGTATCTATATTATGATTGCCCTAAAAGCGCATCGTGCAGTGCATTGTTTTTCCACAGCCAGCTTCAAAAAATAATCAAATCGTAGGATTTCAGGTGTGTAGATCATTTTAAAATACATTTGAATATAATTTTATGTGTATAAATATTATTTAAATTAATTTAATATTTAGGTCGCTACAAAAATTACATTTTCACTATTGAATGATTTTTTCTCGTGGCAAGAAAATTTAGGACGTCATACGAGCAACTGTCAAAAACGGTGGTTGATATTCATTTATAGGTTGAGATAACCAAACTCAAACAAATCGAAAGCTTTGACAATACACACAGATGAATTGAAATCAAAATAAAGTTAAGCAATATTTGTTAAGAATCGTATTCATTTCTAAGTAAAGATGACAGTGTCTAACGTTTAAGTTTTAGAAGGTAAAGCGAATGTTTTGAGACAATACATTTTTAACAAAGTGAATAGGTTAATACGAGTACAATTCGGAGAATTCGAGAGGAGAAATGAAAGTCGCAGAAATATGAATAAAGAATAAAGCGGAAACAGCTATATTGTTGTTTTTCGATACTGAAAATATGCCCATTACATGTCAAATTTATTTTTAAAAAACTATTAATATTTTTAAGAAAAAGTATTGTACTATTCAATACTTTAATATTCAAGTATTGTACTATGCAATACTTCAAAATCTAGTGTGTTAATTTCACAATTCATAACTGATTTTCAAAGCATAATTGTGTACTACAGAAGCACTTCATAAAAATAATATTAATGTTATGACATTATTAATAAAAATATACTTTCATTTCACCACTTATTTATTGAAAATATTAACATATTCCGTGGCCAGCGGTCTCTTCTTCAGAATACAATGTATAATAACAATTTAAAAATCCAAAATCGAAGTATAGACAATAAAAAATAATGTATAGGAAATGAATAAATAATTAAATAGTAACATGAAATCATTAAGATCTTTATAACTTTTATCTAATCATATGTAGTTTATAAAAACGACCGCTGACGTAGTAGCAAGTATTTGGCGAAAGCGGTTTACAGACCCAATGGACACGCGGCGCTCACTATTGGCCGCGATGTGGCCACCGTAGCCACAGTGCAAGTAGGGTGCAACAGCAGACAGTACGTGAGAGTAATTCCAGACAATAATGGCCACTATTGGCCACGTAGCAGCCATTAGGTATTGTCTAGAAATCCGCCCGCAGTGCCTATCAGCAAGTTATATTAAATTACTCTTTTTTTTTGATGATGAAGATGAAGTGACCAAAATAACACCCATGATTATTATTTTAAAGCAATGACCTCCTTTATCTTAGAATATACCTAAATCCGAATTTAATTTAAAATGAAATTATATCGAGGGGTGTGGGTGAGATAGTCAGGGGGAGGGAGATTATTTAATTTGACAGAAAGAATGTGTTTTATATATCCAATTTTCAAATATCTCATCTAAAAATGCAAAAGTCATTAATAAAAATATATCAGTTATTACAGGGGTGTAAATAAATACGCCTCGTCTATTTTTGTTTTCGTAACAATTAACGAATACGACGAACTGTTGTAAACTACGTCTCGTCTATTTTTTATTGTCGGGGTAGCAATCAACAAAAAAGCAATATTGCTTGGTTTTGAATAGGTAGTTCAGATTTTTATCTTTTACAATACACAATCATTTCTTAAATAGCACTCAGGTGTCAATTTAGGTGGATATCATAAACGGTGGTGATTAAGCAGTCTTCAATAATTGAGACCTCGGTCTGATTTAAATATATTTTGATAAAAATTTATTTAAAAAAAAGAACTGAGTGTTACTCCCACATTTTTTTGAGAGGCTGCTGAATTACGTGAATATGTTACAAGATTAAAATCCCAACGGAAGTTCATTGTCAACTACATCCGCTCCGTTAGACAGTTAAAAATTGCTAAATTTAGTCACGTGCTTCCGGTCCTGTACACAGTATCTGTTTTCACCCTTACAGAAGTGAAACGTATAATAAAAAAAATATTTCGACCTTACAATTTTTCACATAAACGAATATTTTGTGTCTTCTTATCTTGACACTTATATTATATATATGCAGAGGGGTAAACTATAGATTAAAATTTGTTTTCTTCCGATCGGACTTACGGTTCGCAAACCACAGCGCACCAATATATCTTGACTGAGCGCGCCAATTTATGTCGCTAAAGTAATCTTACATGTAATCTCCAACCAGCGACTATTAATTTTCACCTGCGTCGTACCATATCAGTAAATATGAAAATCAAAATATTCACAATTTAATCGTACGAATTTGGAACACATACCCCGTACGATGTATTCCAAGATGTATTCTTTATTTTTACGTGCTTTTATTTAATTCTCTATGTCTGATGTTTTTTTGTTGCGGTGGAATATTGTAATTAATTTTTCATCAACTTTCCGACTAGCTAGAGCTCTGAACATTTAACATTTGTGTAAAGTATTACACAAATGTTAAAGTACTATATATTTTAAAATCATTCTCGACATGATTTGGTGTTGATAACTTAAGTACATTAATGATAATGCAAAACAGATTAATAATGTATGCAAAAGCGTATAAAAACATGTCTTCAAACGTTTTTTGATTTACTTGATGTGTTTGTGTATGTATGTGTGTTTCTCTGTGTGTGTGTGTGTGTGTGTGTGTGTGTGTGTATGTGTGAGTTTGTGTGATGTATGTGCATTGTGGGTCCAAATTGATTTAGAAATTCGCCAAACGAGAGCAATTTATGTAAAAAATGTATTCACATTAAAAATATAATGGTTTCCATTATTTTTATAACTCTTTTCAGGTTGTATTAATAAAAATGTACTCACGGATATGCTGTCGAAGATCTTGTGATAGTTGGGTACACAAAATGGAGGCATGGCCGACAGCTTCCGAATATGCTCGCATACATCCCTGAAAAGAAAATAATTAATCGTGAGACAGGCTACGTTGTGTGGAAAAGCTGTGGATTTATAAATAAAACATTCAATTTTTGTGTGCCCATTTAGAGAGAGACGGAATATGTTCGGAACATTCGAATCAATTTGTAGGTTTCAATTTGCGGCCGCCATCTTAATTGGCTAACTGTCACAATTCGGTTAACTGTAACAACACGGAAAAAAATGTTGATGTTTAAGAATCAAAATAATAAATATGAATTAAAAAAATTATATTCGTAAAAACCACTTTTTATTGAAATATCAACATGTTTCGGGGCCATTAGTCATTTCATCAGTATACGATGTTTAAAAAAGTTGTGGGTTTATAAATTAATTTGTAATGATTGCAATATTTACATATAGGTAAAACTTGTAGAAATGTTGATATGAAAATTAAGGATCACTTAAGATGTTAAACAGCAATAGGTATTATGAATTTGCAAATCAACCTATGGAAACAAATATTTTCTTTGATATAAAAAAGGGCTTAGAAAATTTACGTATATATATAATTTGGGATTATATTAAATACTAAGCAAATTATATAAATACACAAAAACAAATATAAATACTCATCCCATAAGCTCGAGCTCCGGCTCATAATATGGAGAATTATTATGTGTGCATTATTATGTGTCTACTGTATAAATAAATATAATAAATAAATAAAAAATAGAAAATTAAATATTATAAAACTTTTTGCAAATAGTTACCATTTAAATTTGTTATCAAATAAGTTTTTAATTATATATTCAACTCCTACATAATTCTTTTGTGTTAATATCTATACATTAAAATTTAATTTTCGGTATACGTTGTGAAAACGTGGTAAATAAATAAATTTTGACGGGTTACCAAACAAATTTGTGTAACGTCCGCAATTTCGTTCAAACTCACGGCCAAAAAACGATATTAAACGGCCGAGATGGGCCTTGAACCCCGGGTCAGCAAACCCGAAGGCGGCAACGATAGCAATGGTGTTACCGCTGCCTCTCCGCGGACCGCCAAAAAGATACTTTAAAATATATACCAGGGCTTAGCAAAGACGCGAACCAATGTTCATTTGACGGGTAACAGGGGCACAAAATAAATACTAAATTACATTAAGAAAGCCAGAAAGCTGAGCATTGTTCTTAAAGAATATCACGAGGGCATAATTCCTGTCTTGTGATTGAAATGTTGTAAGAATAACAACCGAGCCATTATGCCCGTAGCAACCCAAATATTATCTGTTGACCGTTCATTCATTGGCCGCCAGGGGTCGCGCCCTCTAGCCGTAGCTAGGCCGAGGCTTACTCAATATTATATATTTTGTCGTAATAAATTCTGATTTAATTTCGTGCTGTTTTGATTAGGAAAAAATATATTTGACGTCTCAGGAATAGCAAAATAACTTTGCGGTAGCATTCTTTTAAGCAAATTATTAAAAACAAAATCCTTTGTATAAAACCTCATGAATTACATCATGAATTAAAAACATGTTTCAGGAAAAATTGTCCCTTCATCAGGACAAGAGGTATATCCTTCTTCTTCTTTTCTATCTCCGTTGAACGGACGTTGGCTATCGTGTTGGCTATGGCAACTTTTTTTACTGCGGCCCGGAACAGCTCCACAGTAGACTGCCCAAACCACTGTCTCAGGCTCTTCATGATGTTCTCCTTCTTCCAGCGCCCCGACTTCCGGCAATCTTTCCCCGCATTAGGAGATGCAAGATCTCGTATTTATTTTTATTGTTTTAATAACTTCTTTTTCTTTACACATCCGAACATCTTCATTCGTAACTCTGTCCATACAGCTTATTTTGAGTATTCTTTTACAGATCCACATCTCTATATTAAAAATAAACAGTAAGTATAAAAATTAACAAAGACTTAAAAATAAATTTACGGGAGTTGAATAACTAATTAAGAACTAAGGTTAAAACATATTTAAAAGTTAACGATAACGGCAAGTTGAGGATTTGATTATATATAATATTAATTTGCTGTTAACACTATTTCTAATTTCTAAAATTTGGATTTCATCTAGATGAAAAGCTTTGTTTTTGTACGTAAAATTTGTAAATCCTTATAAATATCAAAATAATGCTTTGTTTAAAAAGTTGATTAGAATTTAAAAATATTTTATGATAATTAAATATTTGACATGCTCGTAATATCTCTTATATCAACATTTCTACAAGGTTAATCTGTATAAAAATGATTGCATTACAAATTAATTTACAAAGAACCGATTTCTTTAAAACATCATCTTAATTTTTTTAATGTAATATATAATATTTTTATTTATTATTAGCATAGAAAGTTGGTTGTTTAAACTTTGGGATCTTTTAATAATTTAATTTGATTATTTAAATGATACTTATAATATAGTTATTCAAACATACAGTGTTTTTCAATATCAACTATTGGTGGGTACCTAAACAAAAATATATTCGTAATTCTATTAATATAATTTTATTTAAAATTTTCACAGTATTTGACATAAGAGGTGAACCACAATAATAACAATATTATCAAGTATTCGGTAGAATTTTCCATTTTAGATTAACAGTAGGTACACAGTTTATAAACTATTTAAGAAACTACCGGATAGACTTCAAAATGAATCGAAAAAAACAATATAGAAAGAATTTTAAAGAAATATTACAATGCCCTGTGCAATATTGTGATAACTTTAATGTAATGTATATAATATGTATCCAAATTATAATAATTTCGTTGTCTGTCCGTCTGTCCGTCCGTCCGTCCGTCCGTCCGTCTGTTTCCGTAACTTCGCGAACGTCCATAACTTTTTTTATATAGACATTTTTTTATCTTTTTTTTATTTTTTATAAATAAATAAACACTTATTGTTCAGGAACCAGCATGTAAAAGTACCGTAATTTTTGACAGGTTACAGCTATTAAATATCAAATATAATAATGTCAATATTTATAATAATAATAATATAATTTAATATTCAGGGTATGTGTTGAAGGTAACAGGAATAGAGGGCATCCGCGAAAGACCCGGCATGATCAGATTTTACAAGCCTTAGCAGATGGCCCTGTTAAAAACCTCAACAACCGTAGAGCATGCATGAGAAGATGTATGAATGTAGCCGAAGCAAAAGTAGTGTGCCAAGATAGAGGAATATGGCGTTCAATGCTCTTTGTCATTTTTGACGGGTTCGAGATATTAAATATACAAATTTATATCTTATGATATATTATTTAAAATGTAAGGCAATCTGTGATGTTTTCTTGTACACAAACTGCATATGTACGTAGTTTTGCAAGATTTTAATAATAAAAAAAAAGATTAAATTTTTGTACGGGGTGCAGACGGTTCCACCTATTGGTTATTTTTGGTTATTCATTATCATTGGTTATTCAGCCTCGACCAAGTTTTTTGGCGAGACTCTCATCCTTGCTGGTGTAGCAAGTTTTTTATTCATGTTGTTCAAGTGTTATATTTTTTTTTAAACCAATGAAGTATACAACTACCATCGCACCGTTCTCGCGCTTCTGATTTATCACAGAAAAATTACCCCATACATATTATTAAGGCTGCTTAGAGGCTCATCTCCTAGTATTTGGTTTCCTTGGTCAAGTCTTCCACGGACATCCATTACTCGCGCCGTATACCTTTCTTAACATTCTCTTTATTAAATCTACATGGCCAACTAATCAAGCCACCCCTTTTCATCCTATTCACATTGATCAGCTTTACATTTTCTACTAATATTTAAATTGTTTAATATGAATGGATATACCATTAATTTTCATTGCTTTCAGTCTACTTCTTTCCTCTTTTGCTAGCTCCAGGGTTATTTTTAATACGTCAGTAATAAAATATATAATATGCTGTATATTATGTAATTTATAATCTTACTTTATTTTAAATAAGATTACGTTTTGTACATAACTTTGTAGGTCACTTTGTAGCATTTTATGTCACAATGTGCGATTTGGGCCAATAAGACTAAAGTGCAGATATAAGCTAGAATTTGATGAAATTCCACGATTCCAAACATAAAAGCGCTGTAGGCTATGGAAATTGAAAATGTCTGACATTATTTTACACAAAATGGAACAAATACCTACAAAATGATAATAGCCAAAGGCACCAATTATTATTTTTACAATTTAAGTACAACCCATACTATAACCAGAGGCAATGGCGGATCGTGTTTTGCAAAAACAATTCAATTACGCTGGAATAAACAAATTATAACTACTATATTTTTGCCAATATCATTTGTAGTACAAAATATGCTAGGAATTCGATAGAAGATTTCTCGATTCTTTAGGGACCCTAAACTGAAGAAAGGATTTTCCACAACATGCTGGAAAAGAATCCTTTTATATAAAACTGTCATCGGGATCGCGGGAAGAAATGAAACAATTAAAATTAGTTAAAGTTTTATTTCATCACCAAGGTCACTGAACACAAATTTAATTGGAACACTGTTCTTTAATTCACACAATTCCTTAATAATCGCTCGATAGTGGAACGCTTTATACACATCTTTTCAGAATATTCGCATTAATTCTCTGATTCTGATTTCGTCGATAATTGATAACTTTTATACACAATTTGACGGGCAATCATTATCTAAGTCATCAAACATCTATTCAGTCAGATACAAATCTCAAATAACTGTACGATACATAACCGGTGATAACAACGGTCTGACCATCACTATTTGGTATTACAGATCAGAAATGAACAATATTTTAATATATAGAATAATATTTAGAAAATCATCCTTGTACATACATTTAGTTCTATTATCTACTATAAGTTTTAGGATTCTTAATTGTAACTGTTTGATTTTATCAATGTATGTTTTATAGGTAAGACCATAACTGCTCACGCCATAACTGATAACCGAGTCAACCATCGCGAAGTAAAGAGAGTACAGTGTGCCCCGAGAGCTACATAGTCTTAGCATGTGAAATGCACTTAGCACGGATCTCAGTTTTTTACAAATATTATCAATATGTTGTTTCCAATTAAAGTGTTTGTCAACTATTAAACCTAAATAAGTACATTGTTCCACCTCTTGGATTTTTTCACAGTTGCAGTTTGTCGGATTTGTATGGTTGGTAATCAGGCAGGCAATCAATTTCTTCAGAAAAGGTTTTAGCAAAATTATTACATATAGTTTCGATTTCAATATCCATGTGCTTAAGTATATCCATGTCTGTATTTTTTGTTCGGTTTATTGCTTTGCTTGTTTTATTTCTGAAATTTGTATACTGTAAGCGATACATAATATTATTTGGAGAACTTTTCCATTTTCTATAGAGCTGATCCTTAGTTCTAATCATAGTTTTTAGTTCTGATGTTATCCATTGGTTTTCGTATCTTGATTGGGATGTGATATACTCTTTTTTAGCACTAATGTACACCTTTTTAAAACAATTTGCCAATTTTTCGTATATTACATTTGGACACTTTATGTTTTCTATTTCATTCCAATTTATTTTTGTAGTTCCTTTTGAATAATTCTTTTGTCAAAATATTCAACTTTCACTTTTTTATCTTCCCTTTCGTGTTCTCCGTTTAACGTTAGTCCAGTGATATAATGATCAGCAATTTTTTGTTTTATTGTAACAGCGTTTATATTTTGTTTTTTATTTCTAATATATATATGATCAATACAGGATAACATTTTTATTATCTACAACTTCATCTCGAGTAATACTATTTATTAATTTAATTAAGCCATTTTCAACTAGCATGTTTTCATAATTAAAGACATGTCTATTATTTTGTTTGAGTAGGTCTATATTTATATCTCCGGCTAGAATAACATCTTGACCATCTGAAATTTTTTGTATAATTGTGCCTAGTTCATTAATAAATTTGTTTTTATTTGTATTGGGTGGTCGATATATCGATATTAAATTAATTACCTTCTTTCCAATACAGTATATAGTATAGCACAAGGCGATGAAAAAAGTCGTCGCAAATCTATGTACTGGGGCGTACCTATGTATGTAATCTTCAGGATCCTCTGAATCTTCAAGAGCTCTGTATTCCAGACAACATAAATGGGAGACGTCAAACTTTTAGGTCAGCGTCTAATTCAGCGGTGGGAAGGATTTTGGAACCGGCAAGTCAGTTCCAGAAAACTAGGTTCAGCGAACGGGCATTTGCGGTGGCGGGCCCCGAAGCGTAGAACTCTTTGCCCTCCCTGATAAGAAACACGGATTCAGAGACTTTATTTAAGAAAAGACTTAAAACGCACTTGTTTACAAAATCTTTCCCAGAACCTTTTTAATATTCGTTGTTTTTTTTACTATTTTATGTTTTGAGCTGTTTTTCTTTCTCTTTTCTTTTTCATTTTATTTTTCATTTTGTTATTCTATGATTTTAGTATGTAAGAGTCTTTTGTATGTAAAGCGCCCTTGAGGTGAAATTTTCACAAAAATGGCGCTATATAAATAATCCAATATTATTATTATTATTATTATTATGATAAAATATATTGTAAAAGAAAGTAAAATATGATCTTCATACGTCACATGTATTTTAATACATTTACGACCATAATGAAACATATACAAAAATCCGTTAATGATAATTTCGCCGTGCAAAAAATAAATGAATTGGGGAAAAAGTATTATTGTTTACGTTATTTCTGAAAAACGATGTTTTTCAAATACTGCGGTTTTCAGTTATTCAAAACTGATTCATTGAGGTTTTCAGTGAACTTGATTTAAAATAAATATCGTGATAAAAATATTTATGAACTCTTTTAATTTGACCATTTTTATTGTAAAAAATGAACCTATTTTTAACCTGAGCTTAAATAATAAAATTAAAAATGTTTATCATTTAATCGAGTCCACAATTTTGTATACAAATTGGCACTTAGGGAAAAGTCCTTTCAGCATATGTAGACGTCGATTTTATAGTAGAGAGGATTTGATATATGATTGTTTTTTGGTTCTATGACAATTTTTTAAGTAGCGCAAATTTCTCCTTCATCGATTTAACTCTATCGTTTGATTTTTCTATCATCTTTTTCTCTTTTTCTCTTTTTCTGTCATCATTTCTGATCATCATCACTGAGAGTACTAGCCTCTCTCCCAATAGCTTTTCACTCATAACTGAGACTTTTTGAGAAAACGAAAACCGCGGTTTTTGGTTTAAAGTAAAAGAACGCGGTTTTACAGTTCGTATATTTCGTTTCAGGAATCTTATTCATGAAATGGCATAAATGCAATATTTCTAAATTAATATAAATTTTAAAGTGCTCTCCGAGACGCTATTTTTAAAATCATACCGATGCAGCAGATAAGATTAAGTTTACAGATTCAGATTAAATTTCCGGGAATGTTTTATAGCCGTGGAAAGTCGAAAGGCAGATAGGAAGAAAACGAGGAAGAAGAAATAGTAAGCCGTACAGTACCGTGAAGTAGACGTAGAGACCATTAAACTAGGACTAAAATGAATAAAAATGAAACTCATCATAGAACGATTTTAAATGAACAAACCTTAACGTCTTTTTATACCTAGGTGGTATCATTTCATTTGATAAGGGTAGTGTTAAATAAAATTTTCATTTTGCACTATAAAGTGACTGCCATTTCAATTGATAATAATATGGTGTCTGTTCGAGCAAAATCCGCTTTATAATAATTATCTATGAACGCGCGGTTCTCTGTTTATGACAGTTTAAGTGCTCAACAAAATCTGTGTTTTAAAGCACTTGAGCGGTCGGTTTTTTGTCGCGGCAAATACAAAGTTGCAAATATATTTAAATTGTGCTTGAAACTTTCGATCGGTCTTTAAGTGTTACAGTCATCTGAATATACAGCGGGAGCAGAATATCAGACCGGAGATCGACAACGGGTGGTCACCTCCAGAATTTGGTAAGTGGTAGCTAGGCCTATCTAAAGAATTTTGAGTTCAATTTTTCCCTGTAGATAACCCGAACTAGGATAAAACTCAAGGAATTTGCCCCGATAGTGTCTCATTACTAAGTGCAATACATTTGTCTTAACATAACATGACACTGGATTCTCACTCTAGAGGTTCCCGGTGAGGTATAAATTAATCTATGTGATTAACTCAATCCTAGGTGTTTTGTGATGTGTTTCACTTTTGTGATTGGGCCTCTTGGCCTGTTAAAGCGTAAATAAAATTAATAAAATCACAAGTCAGTTCATATCATGACATCATCAACATGTTATACACAATGGCTGTTTTGACGCTTAAACACGAATATTTTTTTTCTAGAAATCGCGTAAAATATAGTAGTTACGCGCAAAAAGAGCTATCATCCATTGTCACATTTGTTTTGTATGTAGACTTCAATGATACATAGTTACAAATCGAATATTACCGATGAGAGTTTACCCTGAAATGAGAGTAAACTACTCGTACATGCTACTTTATAAATAAATTTAAAAAAAAAAATTTGCAAGCATTAAATTAATTATTTATTAAATACTAATCGAACTACATTCAAACACTAAATATACAATATACATAAATGTACATGTAAAATATACTTAAATGTAAATATACATGTTGCTAGAGCGTGCCGAAGACACTTTAATTCGGATAATGGGCATAGTCTTCACTTATAACGTTTTATTATCAGAGTATTATGTAGCTATTATCCTGTTAGTGTCTCTAATAAATAAAAAAATTAAAAAAATACAATTGTGATGCGAATGACAAATTATGAAATAATTTTATAAAAATTTTGTTCCAAAACAAAATTCGGATTCTTAGATGATTAAGAGAGTGACGGGCTTGAAGAGCTTTAATTAATTCTATAAGGTTGTATAAATAAGTATAAATTTCTACAAGGCTGTTTAAATCTATAAAAATATTCGAATGCTTAAGCACAAGGATAAATATATAATATTAACCCCGGGATCTAATATTACGTGAGAAAATTATCGAATCACAGCTTAATCGTTCTTTTAACAGTCTCCTTTTCGTCCGATATAAGCAAGTACTATAAATGAGTTCATTCGTAAATAAATACCGAAATTTATGAAAAATTATAATTTTATTTAAAAAGTGTTACGACCAATATGAACTTTTGCATGACGACGTGTCTTCATTTAGATGACAGTTTATTCATTCTTTTCTCGAAGAATTTTGTGAGTTTTGACGAGAAAAAAGCTAGACTATGATGTGCGAGTATTGTTCGCTTCTGTATCTCAAGTAATACTGCCGGAAAATTTAGAGTCAAAATTTGCGGCCCATTTATTAAATGAAAACCACGTCCCGCTAGGTGATAACGAGCCAAAACCTTTACATATAGAAACAAAAGGTTTTAGGATGAATTAACTTGAGCAACTAGAAATAAATAAATATAAAAAGGATCCAAATATTAAACTTTTAAATAATCAACAAAAAATGATCTTCTCTCCACTTCTCAATATCTTTAAAAAACCCAAAATCAAGGACATAAATTAAAATAATATTTATTAATAACACTTACAGGAAACGGGGAATTTTGATAATTAAGCATAACGTTAACCGAGGCACCTTTAATGATAAGTGCCCGGGAAAAAACGAACATTAATATTAGGTCCTTACATGTGAAATTGGCGTTTTGCCGTACTGGCAAATTTGATCTCAAATATCTTCTCTTTGGTTAGGAATTCCAAATCCAAATTTATACAGCTATTTACTCATGTATTTGTGTTTTGAAAATTATAATTCATTTGTTTTTTCCTCAATTGTTTTTTTCTTTGCGTCACTCAGTTTACAAAATGAA
>JADDOH010008156.1:0-40036 GCA_016648135.1 Agrypnia vestita
AAATGTGAAAATTATAGTATTCGTTTTGAGCTAAAACATGTCAACATAGAAACACTACAGTTTTGACCGCTATTTTGTTTACTATGCCTAGGACATTCTTGCGGTGTATTAGACTTGATGGTAAAATTTAAACTCTTACTCTGTTTAAAATATACGTAGTGTCTCCGCCTAGATTGGCTTCACGATATACCTTATGAAATTTGTAAGTTCCGTTGTCCTAAAATTATATAAAATTACCTTCGTTTAGATCGGGTTATATCATATTCCTCGTGGAACGCGTAAACCTCGTTGTCCTGAAACTAAATAAGGATGTTTCATCTAGACCGGGTTCATTTTACATTTTAGGAAGAATATAAGTCCCGCGTCTTTCACTACATAAAATGGATTTGGTAAGATTGGGGTTGTTTATACTTGTAGAAATTACAGAATCCCGTTATTCCTAAACTATATTAAAATGATAAATTATATTAAGATGATTAAACTATATTAAAATTTGCCGGAGAGTGGATATCAAATATTCGAGATGATAATAAAATTATTATTTTTTTTTTTTTATTTATTTGTTTACGCCCATTAGGCTTTTACATAAAGAGTATAAAATAAATTTCAAAAGCACATACATTAAAAGTTTCAGGAATAGCACCAAATCATGAGTATAAAAATTAAAAATGTAGAGTAGGTAACGAGCAGCAATGCGTATAGGCTTTTACATAAAAAAATATATCATAAAATTAAAAAGAACATACATTAAACAATATAAATTACAAGTAGCAAATTATTAAAAGTACCAGGAATAGCACCAAAACATGAGTACAGAAATTAAAAATATAAAGTACAAAGCGGCAATGTGTACGAAAAATATATATTACCCACCATTACATATTAACAGCTGAAGTCAGTAACGAAGCAGTATTGCCTCTTTAAGTGTAAACTTTACTTTCTCCAGACTGTCGACGAAAATGTCAATCATGCAACCATATTCATTACATTATATTAAGAATAATATAATTTTGTTATCAATGCACAAACTTGGCAATGAACTACCTACATATGTCGACATTTTAAATCTATCTCTCTCAAAATTTAAAAAAAAAACATTATATGATCATTTCTTTTCAAAATATTAAATTTTTATATAATGTCTTAAATTTTTTTATATATATAGCTGGCTATTCAAATTTAATATTGCTATATTATCGGTGAGTAAAAATTTCTGAGATCACTACTTTACACTTTTTTTTGCATATATACTTTTTACATATATGTCTAACCTCGTTATGTTTAAACTATGTATATATACTTTTTTTCATTTATACCCTTTAATTTTCTTTTACATTTAATCTTTTGTTGTATTTTAATTATGTATAAACCTGCTACTTTACACTTTTTGCATATATACTTTTTTTTACATATATGTCTAACCTCATTATGTTTAAACTATGTATATATATACCTTTTACATTTATACCTTTTATTTTTCTTTTACATTTAATCGTCTGTTGTATTTTAATTATGTATAAACCTGCTACTTTACACCTTTTTGCATATATACTTTTTTACATACATGTCTAACCTCATTATTTTTAAACTATGTATATATAATTTTTTACATTTATACCCTTTATTTTTCTTTTACATTTAATCGTTTGTTGTATTTTAATTATGTATAAACCTGTTGTAAAAGGCTATTAAGCCGTGTAATTAATTAATAATAATAATAATAATAATAATAATAATAACAATAATAATAATAATAATAATATTAAGAATAAAACTAAATCGGCGGACCCTAAAAGTAATATGTATTGACCTTATAAAGATGTAGACTAGTGGGGTTTTATTATAGAAGCAATCAATTCTTTAACAACAACAAGTGGACAAGTGGTTGCTTCATGGGTTTTTTAAAACTTATAGATGGATGGAATCCTAGATTCAAAGCTTAATCCCGGTATTTCGGATAAATATAAGAATATGTAACATCGGAAAATAACGGGTAACGGGTTTTATGAAAAATATCGGTGCGTATAATCATTAGAGTATGATCATTAGAATTGGAGTCTAGTCTCGATGACCCGGGAAGTACGGATACGTAAGACGGAAATAAGGACTATGTTGCAGTATTATTAAGATATATAACTACTTACAATTGTCGAGCTAGAGTCTAATTCCGGTATCTCGAGGAATATAAATTCAAGGAAAAGAAAATAATGTCTAGTTTCGGTTTGATTAAGGTATATACACCGTATAGTTGCCGAGGCTGGATACTAAGCCCCAGCTACGGAAACGTATAAGCGCGTAATGGCAGGATCAAAGGTTAGGTCGCGAACTATAGTTAATTAGGGGCCTGTGAATCGTATGCGCGTGCAAGGCAAGGGTCCGCAATCCTTAGGTATAAAGTGAGGTACATAAAGTGAAACTACGATGCACTGGAATGGATATAATCGGCGGCAGATGGGTAAGTCATGTCATCCTCTTTCCGTTTTGAGATTATAACGATATATAAAGGTGGCGCACGATTAAGAAGAATGGTCTCGGGTTCGACACCCCAGACAGAGACGGAAGAAGCGCCGACAGTGAAAGCTAACCCTTGTACCGTAAACTTTACATATGTTTCCCCACAGGTGTTCTTTGCATGTTGGATCCGTACTGACCATAATAGGGGCGAATTAATTCGCCAAATAACCCTTCTCTGCATGTGTGTGAACTTCCAGGGATCGCGCGGCCCGTGTGCTCGACGCCGAACTTAATTATTCATTTCTATTTATTTATTTAATTGATGATTCATTAATTAATTAGGTATTTATTTGTCTATTCATATGCCGCGTCCCAGTTATATATAGTCAGGCGGCGTTTCGATAGCATCATCATCATCACCATCACTAGCGGTGGTTCAGCTTTATATCGTCAGGAGGCGTTTCGATAGTATCGTCAACATCATCATCATTAGCAGTGTCCCAGTTATATGTTGTCAGGAGACGTTCCAATAGCATCATCATCATCACCATCATTAGCAGCGTCCCAGTTGTATGTAGTCAGGAGGCGTTTCGATAGTATCATCATCAACATCATCGTTAGCAGCGTCCCAGTTGTATATAGTCAGGAGGCGTTGCGATAGTATCTTCATCAACATCATCGTTAGCAGTGTCCCAGTTACATATAGTCAGGAGGTGTTTCAATAGTATCATCATCATCATCATCACTAGCAGTGTCCCAGTTATATATAGTCAGCGGGCGTTTCGATAGCATCATCATCATCATCATCATCATTAGCGGTGTTTCAGCTATATATCGTCAGGAGTCGTTACGATAGTATCATCACCATCATGAGCGGTGTTTCGGCTATATATAGTCAGGAGACGTTACGATAGTATCATCGTCATCATCATCATCACTAGCGGTGGTTCAGCTATATATCGTCAGGAGGCGTTTCGATAGCATCATCAACGTCATCATTAGCGGTGTCCCAGTTGTATATCGTCAGGAAACGTTACGATAGTATCATCATCATCATCATCATCATTAGCGGCGGTTCAGCTAAATGTCATCAGGTGACGTTTCGATAGTGACATCATCATCTTCATCAGTGATGGCAGGGGTCCAGTTACACATCAGTCGGAGATAATTAGGCAGATCCCATCATCATCGATGGCAGGATTCTAGCTGTACACCATTTGGAGAAAATACACCGACATCCCTGGCCAGGGGCTAGGCATATCCCTACTGTCCAGATCCACCTTCCATCTACTAATACGAGGGGTCATGGCCTCATGAAACCACATGGCAACCAACCATTACAAGTATTTATTTATGTATTGTATATGTAAGTATATGTATGTATATTATATTTTATTAGTATGTATCTATTCGTACGTAGTGTATGAGGGGGCTCTTCACGGGTGGCACAACACCAGTGCGGATGTCTTCCCTCGTCTGGAATGGATTGAACGTATTGATGCATACCAGATTATAATAAGTACTACCTGGGAGGGTGATTGCAGTCACTGTAGTGTCGCGAATGGCCAAAGGGCTGTAGTTGCTCACAGGCGAGGGTTGGGGAGCCTAGGAAACTCCCCTTCCCCACTCGCATATTTTTGACTTGACAGGTGGCCCGGGACCATCTTTACAGTAGCTTCAGTATATATACCGTAGTTTAACTTAGTTTAACCTGGAGGAGTTGGAATTCGGGGGGCAAACTGGCTCTGAGCCCGGACGCCAGACACTGACGCGAGGGATGGTGCGGTACTTTGCACAGAAGAGGCCCAACATGAAAAGGCGCATCCAGGCTCAGGTCAACGTATCCGGAACTCGTGTCGGGAGAAGGAAGATGGGATCAGTCACCGATGAGCCTTTGGGTATGGAGGGGCCGAATTTAAAGCAACCACATTTTCCGCGTACACATACATTTACACATACCTTCTACAAACCCCTTATCCATTAGAACCCAACGTACCACTAGAATGAGACATAGGGCCAGATACAGGTGACGGAACTTAGGCCGGCTAGTAAATAAACGTAACAATGTAATTGATATAAAGATAATGCAGAGTAAATATAAAAGATCGTAAGGAATAAGCACAGCGAGATAACGGCGGAAGATAAAATTATTAATCAGCGAGGGCGTCGAAGACGGAATCATCCATAGGAGCGGCTACGAAGGACCCGAGGGCTTTCAGGGGATCTATGTACTCTATATGTGCATGCGCATGTGATAACGGCACGTCACTAACCTTTCCAGTGGATGGCGGTCGATCCCATACAGGTAGGACAATGGGGGATCGAGCGGAGAGGGCATGGGAGCAGAGGATCGCGCACTCTGGAAGCGCAGCTACACCAGATGCAGTGGTTTCAGTCCGTAGGAATGATAGGTAAATAATATAGGGCCACGGAACATAGTATGTTTAGCAATTGCACCGTAGGGCTTAATTGACGTGCTAGGTAGTTTTGTTTGCGTTTTCCATGAACATTCACGAACTTCATACCCCAGTATTTAATTTAAGTTTAGCTTGCGATAGGGTTACCACAAAACCAATTCATCCCCTATAGTTCGAAACAAAAAATTACACAACGTGAACTGGGGAGGTCTTGAATAAAGCGAGGGTGTTTGGAAATACTACGTTAAAAACCGTAGAGCCTTCACCCGACGTAGGTAGATAGCTTGTTTGCCTCTAACAAGGCGTAAACTCAGTTAGGAGTAGGATCGAGCTGAAAGGCGAAGAAGAGGAGCCATCACACCATCTTATGTGCCTTATTTCAACTGTCGTTCCTCCAGCTTACTGTTTATATCTTAGACGCCCGGGCTACCACGAATGCGTGAGCGTCCCGGATATTAACAGTAAGCTGGAGGAATGACAGTTGAGATGGCATGGACATATAAGATAATAAAAGCTCAAGTATGAATATCAAGACTTGGAAAACTCATCAACTAAAGGAAAACTTTTAAAATAGAGGACACAGTATGATGGAGTAGAGATCGAGAAGATGGGATCACGTAGCCAGGATAGACAGTAACAGACTCGTGCATACAGCAGCTAATGAAATCTCTTCTAGACAACGCCCACCGAGAAGACCACCTGAAAATATGGAGGAATATCTGGACCTCATCATACCAGGAGACAGATCACATCAAAGAAAAGGTAGAAGAAGAAGACTTATTTTTACATTCTTCTCAGTTATTTTCCTCTTCAAATAGATATCGCAGTTCTGAAAATGAATATAAAGCGTATTTGCTGGGCATCAGTTATTTTAAAGCGGCGCATAGACCTCTTTGCATTTAAGAAATACAATCAAATTATTATGCGTAAGCCGTGCGTACAAGGCACATTTTTTCGTTGTGTTGGTATTTATAATCTCAAATGGACCATTCATATAGACAAAGTAATTGACTAAACTGACTAGCCCATTCCACAAATTACACGAAATCACACCGAAGACCATTTAAATTCTGATGTACGAGGCATACGTAAAGAGTAAAATAGGATATATGACACCCTTCTGGGGAACCGGAAACAAGACAAACCGAAACAAAGTCCAACGGCAGAAAAATAAACTACTGAAAATAGTTTTCAATTTAAAATACCTGACAGCAACTAAAAGGGTTTACCAAGTAACATAACAATTACACATTGATAACATTACGAAATCAAAACACTAAAACTCATTCATTAGCTGGCAAATGGCGAAATACAAGACGAAGACATTAAATTTTAAAAAATACGCGAAAATCATCAACACTACACTAGAACGGCTCAAAACCACCACATAACTCAATCCAAAACAAAAACAGGACAACCACGACTAATTTGTAACGGATTAAAATTATACAACGACCTACCACAACAGACCAAACAATTGACCCAGCTGAATATAAAATGATTTTGTGTCCTTTATTATATTATTATTATATTCTCGTATGTAAAATGTTATCCATAGACCTTTCAGGTCTCCGTCATTTTTTAAATAAAAAAAAATACAAATAACCGTAAACACCAACACAGCGGAACAATGTGCATCGTACGTATGGTTTACACATACTAATTCGATTGTCTTTCTTAACTGGAAAGATCTGTACCATCGGCGATATCGAGCAGTTGATTTTTAACGGACTCAAAGAACAAAGTCCCCTCACCCAAATGATGGATTTTGGACGACTTTAAAACGATACAAGTCATATTTTTTGTATAATTAAACATTGTCTCGCGCGGAATGGCACATTACTCCAAATTGTTATTTGAATACATCTGTCGGGGGGGGGGGGGGGGGTTGATTCGATCACGTGACGCGAAGGTGCCGCTCACTTTTGTTTCAAGCACAAAGGTTTAATTAAGTCGAATACGGTATAACAATTATTTATGTCGGCAAGGTTGAGGAAATGTGCCCCGGGCCGCCAGGGGTAGTCAACAAGGAACAGCCTCCCGCGGACTTTTCCGAGCTTTCCTATTAACAATTCAGTGAAATTTATATATTTTTTAAGTATGTAGAATCGGAATGAATTTGAACCTAGAGATTTGTTTATATCAACACAATAAAAATCTCCGCAACATTAACAAAGCGGTCAAGCTAGGGACATGGCGACGGGACACCGATCGGGGCTCTGTCGTAATATCGGGCAGGCCTGTGCCGCGTTAAATCATCTATTCTTTTGTTCATCATTTATATCATTTACTCGTACATTTTCACTTGCTCCCGGGGCATATCTCCGGGAAGAAATAAACACCAACAACAGATTGCTCTTTAACGATAATGAACTACTGAACCTTCCCTAAAGATGTCTCACTGAGAATAAGCTATTTATATGGAAAATTAAGGATGGAAGTTTTTGGATATAACGACTTTGATTTACTCGAACGCCATATGTGGATGAAGTCATTCCCTTGAAACAGTATACAGATGTCGCCGCTGGTAATGAAATATCTTTTTTTTTTTACTAGAATATGAAGCAATATTCTTTCTTTGTCAGAGAAAAATTGACGTAGTAATGAACATTTGAGCGATGCTCACAATGATTTACTATACCTGCTCGGACATCTGAGGAACGCGCTTACCTGATGATTATCGGATGCGCTATTGTATTGGAAGAGTTTTGAGTAAAAAATATGCTCTAGATCTTCTTGAAGAAAGCTTTTTGCTGTATGGACCTGGCATCGATGACTATGTGTAAGTGTACAATAATTGTCTTTATTATATAAAAATTAAGTGAACTACCTGTATCGCCAAAAATTTTTTTATTAAAAACTTGCCTTTTTTAGCCAAGTTAACCTTCCCTCCCCCCTCTTGAACAAATAATTTATTAAAAACACTCAACATCTTTCAAGACCTAAGCAAGTGAAAGTAAAGAGTTTTAAATAAATTAGTGGTTTAAAAAAAATTAATTGTTCTAATATTAATCATAGAAAATGGTGCTACAAAGTGATTGAAGAATAAAATTATGTATTGAAGAAGAAATTAAAAACCGTATTCATAAATATCTCAATGGATCCATATTATATATAACATTCAGCAAATATTGATTCGAAATCCTTATTAACACAATTTTTTTTTTTTAAATGTGTACATATGAAATGGTAGTAAGTTAAGGGCTTTGGAAAACCTTCATAAATGTTACGGCAACGACAAAATAGCTTGTTCTCAAATAAATATACAAAGCCATTTAGATTTATAATATCTCTAAATAACTTTGGTTTAAAAAAAAAATTCAACAAAAAAATTATACTTACCAACATCATAATATATTTTATTGATTAATTTTATCGTAATGAAATGATTTAATAAAAAATGTTAAGGAAAAATATTAATTTACTTATTTTTGAAATATGTGAAATATTAGGTCCTTATATATGAAATTGGCGTTTTGCCGTACTGGCAAATTTGATCTCAAATATCTTCTCTTTGGTTAGGAATTCCAAATCTAAATTTATACAGCTATTTACTCATGTATTTGTGTTTTGAAAATTATAATTCATTTGTTTTTTCCTCAATTGTTTTTTTTCTTTGCGTCACTCAGTTTACAAAATGAAAAACTTGAAATATCGCGTTATTTACGAGTACGAGTTTCACCGTGGCACCAGTGCTGCAGAAACGGCTCGAAGGATTAATGATGTGTATGGCGACGGTGCCGCAAAAGAAAACACAGTGCGTTTTTGGTTCCAACGTTTTCGTTCTGGAAATTTCGACCTGCAGAACAAGCCCCGTGGACGGCCGGAGACCAAAGTTGATAATGAAGAATTGAAGGCTATTGTGGAAGCGGATCCATCGCAAACCACATCCGATTTAGCTGCAGGCTGCGGTGTTAGTGATAAAACTGTTTTAATCCACTTGAAGCAAATTGGTAAGGTGAAAAAGCTTGAAAGGTGGGTACCTCACGAATTGAGTGAAGCAAATCAACAAACTCGCGTTGACTGCTGCGTTGCATTACTCAACCGGCACAATAATGACGGGATTTTAAATCGAATCATTACCTGTGATGAAAAGTGGATCCTGTACGATAATCGGAAGCGCTCATCGCAATGGCTGAACCCTGCCGAACCAGCCAAACCATGCCCCAAGCGAAATTGACTCCAAAAAAGTTACTTGTGAGCGTTTGGTGGACTAGTGCTGGTGTCGTTCACTACAGCTTTCTTAAATCTGGCCAGACGATTACGGCAGATGTCTATTGTCAGCAACTACAAACCATGATGGAAAAGCTAGCTGCTAAACAACCGAGGCTGGTTAATCGCTCTAGGCCACTGCTGCTTCATGATAACGCTAGACCACACACTGCACAACAGACGGCTACCAAATTAGAGGAGCTTCAATTGGAATGTCTAAGACAACCACCGTACTCTCCGGACCTTGCCCTAACTGATTACCATTTTTTTTTTAAAATTGGATAACTTCTTGCAAAGAAAAAATTCAACTCCGATGGAGCAGTCCAAACCGCCTTCAAAGATTTTATTGATTCCCGTCCGAATGGTTTTTTTAGTAAAGGGATCGATGAGCTACCTATGAGATGGCAAAAGTGCATAGATAGCAATGGTACATACTTTGATTAAATAAATATATTATAATTAAAAAAAATCGGCTTTATGTTCCTCCCATACTAAACGCCAATTTCATATGTAAGGACCTAATATATACTTTTCAAATAAACTTGTTATTTTATTTATTCAACTATAAGGTTATTTTATGCGATTTATATTCACATGTATGTTTAATGGTCTTTGCCTATATTTTTGGTTCGAAACCATGTTTATAAGTATTTTCATACACTTTTAAGGTTTTCTCTGCAAGTATGAATAAATAAATTCTTTTGAAATTTTTTATGTCTACCATTTCTACGCTCGATTCACGGGAAAGCCACAGACTTCTTTACCGACTCGTCCAAACTGCTATCTCGAGCCGCAGACTTTTTTACTGACTCGTTACTGAGCCTTAATGAGAAACGAACGAAGCGTTGCCGTGAAGATATGCTATATATAATTTGCAACTACTGTAAGTCTCGCTCAATTTTTTATTAAATAATAAGAAATTCTACTTTCGACTGTTCAGTACTCCTGCAATTAATCAAAGCGTTAGTAATCAGTAATCAACCTGGTTTCCGTATATCTTACCGCTACATTACAATTTCCATTCCACTTTTCCGTTGTAACCCGGAAGCACAAATTGGCGAATGAATTCACTTCCGAAAAATATATATTCAACACGATAAAATTAATAAATTTCAATAAACGCTTAGATGAGTTTAAGTTTCAGTTTCACAAATATAAATTCACTGCTTTTACAAAATCAAATCATATATATTGTCACGTGTCCTGGCTGCAGGAGGAATTAATGAAACGCTGGAATATGATAACGGATTTATATATTATCGATTAATTAATCATTCCAAAGTGCAAGGTCATTTATACAAGGCTATTCCTTAAATTAACTGTTTTGCAAATTTATCACTCGTAAATGGACACTTTATATTCGCTTTACCACTTTATTCACTGTTCCCTAGAATATTCCATCAATTTCAGCACTTATTACTATTCGCTTCGGTTTATCTCGCTACGTAAGAACATTCTCGAATCGCTGTCGAATTTCCGCTCGCTTGGCATCACTGCCGCTACCGCCCACTTGGCCGGACTGACCGCCGCCCGCGGCCACCTTCGCTTCTGTTATCGCCTGTCAACCGCGTTCGGAATACTGACTCCCCGGCTACTTTCGGGTGTCGTATTTATGCTGGCCAACGCTGTTATCGAAATATCTGGAAGTTCCTCGCGTTTTCCAGACTTTACTAGCAAGTAATCGTACCTTCCAGATTTTGCTGGAAAGTTGCAGATGTCACTCGAAAGTCGGAGTGATTCCAGATCTTTCCGTAGTATTGTCCAACTGCAAACAACTGTCACTTTGACAGAAACGCGCGACTCCTTTTAGCCTCGTTACAGTATATTTCGTAGGCCTCAAAAGGTGTTCGGGTGGACTTCTCAGCAAAATAACAATATGTATTTCTTCTCACTTTTTGTAACATGATTATATTACCTAATATATTCTGTATATACTATAATACCTAATATAACATGATTATATTACCTAATATAATAATACCTAAAATATCATTACAAATATGTTAATAAATATTGTCACGAGATTGAGGACTGTGTAGCAACGAATGTAGCATAATATAGCTGTCTCCCTCGTTTGCATGTGCAATATGGGGTTACCCACCGCATTTGTTAGAGTAAAACAAATAATAAGCACAATTACCAAAAGGATGTGAGACATGGTGCATTAGTGACAGAGAAAAAAACGATTAGAAGCCTTCGAGATGTGGACCTACAGACGCGCCCTAGGAATTTCCTGGAGAGACCACATTACGAATGAAGAGGTTCTCAGCAGGATTGATGAAACCAGGCACATGATGAATACTATCTCGAAAAGGCATGCAAAATAGATGGGGCATATTTTACGCCATGAAAATCTGCTCAAAACTATACTGAAGGGAATGGTAGAGGGAAAGATTGCCAGAGGGCGCCCTCGCCGTGAATATGAGCAAGTGTGCCAAGATACGAATTGTGCCTCCTACTAGAGCCTCCAAATATTCGTGATTCCAACTATTCGAATATCGAATATTTAATGATAGTATATTCGAATATATTCGTAAAATTTTTAAGAATGGAATAATTTACTTTGGATGATAAATACAGATAAATACATTCTATATATTTAAAAAAAACATAATAATTGTAGAGAATTTAGTGTTATAAAAAAAACAACAAAAAATATATTGAAAAATAATGTTTAATACATATAAAAAATTAGATACAAACGATTCAGTATCTCACACCCCACGTGCAAGTTTTTAAAATTCTTTTGTATATAACTTCTTGTTTGTCGGCTCAAGTATTTATGAAAAAGCTGACTCCATCGTTGACTCCACCATAAGTGCTATTTGTAATAAAACTATAAAGATAAGCATGACTTAAAAAAAATGCAAATGCAAAAGACGTCCGACAATTTACGGCGTTTACATCTTTGATGTCCGACTTCATTATATAGCCCATAGCGGTATAAACAGAAAACCCTTGCAAATGATTTTCAGGGTTCGTAAGCCTTTGTTTCGTTAAGAAAAATATTAAATATGAACGAATACTTTTTAAAGTATTCGAATAACGAATACTTAAAAACAGGCGTATATTTTCGAGTTTAGAATATTCAGATTGTAGCCTCTACCTCCTACACAGAGCTGAAGAACATCGCAGGAGACCGAGCAGAATGGAGAAGGAGATGTGCTTTTCTGAAAACCTATCCCACGGATTAAACCCAGGAACGAGGACCAAAAGACAAGATACAGGGATATGGTATGAACACGCACAGGTGTATTGTACCGCGCGAAGATCACTTGACTGAAAGCAACATTTTAAAATATTATTCGCTCAGAAATTTGAAAAACAAAAAAAAGAAAACTGTTAGTCACCATTTCCGTGAAGCTTACAAAAAATAAGAACGAAATCGTTTCCATAATTATTGAGTTATCGAGTTTAAAGCGATCTCTGGGAGATGCGAATACCCCTCCCCGGGAAGGCAAAGTTAATTCACATCAGTTTCATAATTCGCATTATTTGTGATTTGTGAATATTTAGCAAATACGTAGGTAGGTAATTGTCTACTTCGCTTTACTCTTATCTACCTCTTGTTTTTTGTTAAACGCGCGAGTTCTCTCGTTGCTTTGGTCACTTCTCTCTCTTCAAAGTAACTATCACGATGTCCCCGCATATTTACAATTAATTATCCGATGCTCTGGAACATTCCGGAATAGTTTAGTCAATTCCACATTCATATTTAACTGCAACCGTATGTTTTTCCGAGAAATGATTCTCGACGTTTCGTTGAATTCTTATTCAACGTCATCATGAGGACGACCTTTACCCGCGGAGGTAGAGGGCGGACTGATTACTGCTTTCGTGGGCGTAAATTATATGCACTTTGTCGTGGAGTGTTCGCTTCTTCTACAGTAGAGGTCGCCAGTGTGCAATATGTACTAGTTACGTCGGCGGACTTTATTGCGACGTCTCTCAAGGGTTGAATCAATGTCGTAAGAACAGGGCGCCAAATACTCGATAGTTTGTAACTGTCATCTCCATTGAAATTGGGATGTTTGTATATTTCAATATATTTCAATGGACTCCCTCACTAATCTGGGTATGAGATGCAGTTCTGTTGATAAGATTTTCGTCTTGTGAAAATCATACGGTTCGTATAAAATATCCGCAACCAGTTACAGTTAAATATATCTAACGACCATAATAACAACCTTAATTAACTATTTAATAATTCCACATTCATTTAAAGTTTTCTTTCTGGACTTCGACTATGTAGTTACTATTATTTTTGACTCTTGTGATAATATGAATGAATAAAAGTACGCAAATAAAAGTATTTTATTTAATAATAAAACATTTGTAAAATATTTTTTTGTTAAAGAGTTAAGGTTATTATTACGGTCATTGGACATATTTATGTATTAAATAAAACGGAGATTTTATACGAACCGTATATTTTACCGAGAAGCAAATCTCGACATTTCGCTGAAGTCTAATTCAGCGTCATCAGGAGAGGTCCTATCACAGTGGAGAGTTTGGCCTACACCTCCGCCGTGATAGGACGCTCTCCTGATGACGCTGAATGAGCCTTCAGCGAAACGTCGAGATTTGCTTCTCAGTGAAACATACGGTTTGTATAAAATATCCGTTTTATTTAGACAAAAATAAAATTATTTTTCATAAATACTTTTAGATTGAAACCACATTATTGTCTACTGACATTTAATTACTTTGAGTCCACGCCCCCTTTTTAACCCTTCCCACACTTCACAATGTTAATTGTTCTTTACTGTCAAGTCGGTTTTAGTACATTACTTATCCTGAAAAAGGAAGCTTGACTTGAAATTGATATAATGATATTATCTGTGGTACAAATAAAGTATTTAAGTTTCTATTTATGTATAAAAATGGTGCCACAAAGTGATTTCATAAAATTTGAAGAAGTCGATCTTTTAAAACTACTATTAATGTTATTGTTCTTTTGATATCTTCAATATACAGTGTTATTTGTAAAACATTAATAACCTCGCAGGACTATATTTCTACCTTAATTATGAATCGAAAATGTTCAAGCTATTATGACCTAATATCAATAGTTATGGAGATATGCGACATCAAAGTTTGCATTTTTTTTCAATATTTCTGACTTATTTTTTGTAAAACGTTAGACTATCATTACAGTAACTTATATCAATTACGAAAAATTCATTCGTTTCAATACAAATTGAATAAAATGATAAAAACCCTGAAAAATTCCAATTGGAATGTTTTCCAATTGGAATTCGAGGGTTTTTATTTTTTTATTTGAGTTGTATTAAAGGGAATGAATTTTTCGTATTCGATATAAGTTACTGTAATGATAGCAAACTTTGATGTAGCATACCTCTTTAACTATTGATATTAGTTCATAATGGCTTGAACATTTTCGACTCATCAAGGCAGGAATATAGTCCTGCGAGGTTATTAATGTTTTCCAAATAACCCTGTATATTCATTTAAAATAGTAATATTTTCTTTGGACATTTTCGTTTTTCCATTACTACCTGTCGTCATTGATACAAAATGTAAACGATAAAATACATTGGTTTACGGTAAGATATAATATTTTTATCAATAAAAAGATTCAATTATTTACTAAAACCAGATGGTTCCCTCGCCGAATTCGTATTATGTGAGATATATTATTGAAGTTATTTTTCTTACACTAAAGATATATTTTATTGCAGAATTATATTTTCTCAAAAGCTAAAATAGGCGTCGTCATAGCTACCACATCGAGGGTGAATTCTATTCACCGAAGGTTTTTTTTACAAAAGGAACCTTCCTGTATAAAATACAAATTTATTTATTTGTAACTTGAATTGAATTGAATGATGTAACAAATTTATAAAAAATAATGATCTAGATTCTAGATCTAGACTATTAAAATTTTGAATATCTTATTGAGACATTCTTAATAAATAAGTGAATAATCTTGTAGTACTAATTGACCTTGGTGTATGACACCATTATTTAATAAATAGATGAAAAATTGTGGTCAACGATAGACCCGAATGAATAGAGATTTGCAAACGTTTATAGTGACATGTATCCAGGATTTTCAGTAACAAATGAACTAGGGCTAAATAAAAGAGAAGAATGTCATAATATCGTAGACTACTGTAATGGTATCTACGCTCGTCTCCCGAAACAGGAAATAAACAAATTACAATCTATATTTAATGCCGCCGCCAGACTCATTATCGGCGTTTCAAAGTTTGCGCACATCTCAAACAATCTTCAAAACCTTCACTGGCTTAGATGTCCATAGAGGATTGAATATAAGCTTTGCCTTACAATATTCAAGGCTATTCACAACATGGCCCCTCAATACGTAACCGACTTCTGCATTCTATTCTCCGAAAATAACAGACAACTAACACTTCGCTCAGCATCAACATCTAATACAAATAGGTTACTTGAAGTAAATCGCGTCCACAAAACTAATTTCGGTGATCGTGCTTTCGCGGTGGCTGAACCAAAGTTATGGAACAAACTACCTAATTAACTGAGAAAAACAGACAGCTTACCACAGTTCAAAAAATAACTTAAGACGCATTTATTTAGACAATCCTATAAAAACCTATAGAATCTGACCACAACAGCACTAGCTAATGTTTTCCACTCCTATTGTGCACTCCGCGAAAGCACCTAATTCTTCCCAACTATTATAGTATTAAGCTTTAATTCCATTTCTTGAATGCCACCTAGTGAATAAGTAATAGTAAATATATTTTTTTCTTTTTTAGCAGTAAGTTGTTTTGTAAGATAATTTTTCTGTGTAAAGCGCCCTTGAGGTGAGTATTCGCGAAAACGGCGCTATATAAATTATCCAAATATTATTATTATTATTATTATCGTCTTCTTTATCTTGTGGTGTCATTTCCTATCGGAGGTCGGCGATCATTTTAGCGATTACGACTTTTCTTACCGCCGCATGAACAACTCAGACGAGTTACACTTATACCAGTTCCTCAAGTTACGTAGCCATGAGATGCCATCCACTACCACCACCGCGGGATTTGTCTTACTATTATATATATATATTTTTTTTGTTATTACCATCTCTTTGTTCTTGTATTTATTTATGTATCTATTTTACTTCCTTTCTTTTAACTTGTGGCGTCCGCTTGTCTGACGAAAAAACTTTGGATCGATTTTTATCCTTTTTCCCGTGATCCAATCGAGCTGAAACTTTGCAAGTAGACTCGTGGCGATGATCAAGATCTATCAAATTTACGTTAAAAAAATAATAATTACAGTATAATTTTGGATTTTTCAAATTTTTAATGTTTTTTTTATACAACTTACTAAGTTGTATGAAAATATTTCAACGCGTCTGGTAGACACTAAACCTGATTATAGTATAAGTTGTATGGAGATTTCGACGCATATGTTAGACACGAAATCCGAAAACGAGAAAGGGACGATTGTAAAAACTTGGTTTTTATGGGTTACTTTTTAATGTAATAAAGACGTATCTAATGGTGTCGGTCTGCGAATGGCGTTGTTTTTTGCGGCCGTGCCGCCTCGCACCGGTTTATACGACCCATGAGGATCAGCACGGTCTTGCATTGTAGCTAAAAAAAATGTCAACCTAGAGGCGAATACGAGAAGGGCCGATGTGGGAGCTTTTGCTCATAAAACGGTTCTGGATAAGCGGTGGGTACCATTCACAGCCATGAGATGCGGCGTCTTCCTGCGCTTCTTTTACCACTTATTTTCATATACAAGTACTTAGGTGCATTGGTGAGTAAGAACTGGGATCCATCTCAAGAAGTAAAAGCTCCAATAGACAAGAAGTGCGCTTGTCAGGACGAAATTATTATTTTCTAACCATGGACTTAGTCTGCAACCTAGAATGCGTATGTTTCAATGTTATATTATTGCCATATTCTTACATGGAGTGGAGGCATGGATACTTAACCAAGAACAAATTTGCAAAGTCGAGGATTTTGAGATGTGGCTCCATTTTTTTTTAAATAGAGATGCAAACACGGAATACGTATCACATCAATATTCTTATTATTTTCAAACTAAGCTAAACGCTTGTGCTATGAAAATAGGACTTACTTACTGGTCTGGAGTGAGGTTCGAACCCGTGACCTTTGGATCACGAGTTCAACATGCTACTCTATAGATGTATATTGAAAGTTTTCTGGGTGGATAGACTGACGGAAAGTTTCCTGGGTGGATAGAGTGACGAATGTTGAACTCCTCCGGCATATATTTAAAAATACCGAGAAACGCTTCAGACTATTAGTGGATGGTGCTTTAAATGACTGCATCCACTCACTCTAAGCTCCATCCACTTTATTTCTCCTTTCAATAAGCTGGGTATCAAATCTTCTTCCCAAGCACACTATAGGCCGGTTGATTTAATTTGGTTTATCGCAGTCTTTCGTTTAAACCACCAATTATTGCGTTTTACACCAATCACACAAACCGTTTTCGTAAAAATATTTAGTTTTTACTAAAGATAACTGTAATCCAAATTGATACAACCGGCCCTCGGCCATAACTCTTTCGCTTATCCAAACATTCATTACCTATCACTATCTTACTTACTAGATTCTATAATTCTGTTTAAGTCAAAAAAATAATCCAATCAATATTGATTACCTAAAATCTCAAATTTCAGTTTTAAAAATGTCAAATTTCAAGTGAATACCTAAATAGTAATAATCATGAAGTCAAACCGATTTCAAGTGCCAAGGGTTTTCACCAAGGGTGTGTACTGTCCCCTGACCCCTTCAATCTATAGGGTGAGTACATTTCGAGAAGAGCGCTCGAAAACTGGAATGGCGGAATTTCGATGTGTGGAAATATCGTATCGAATGAAGGCAAAGATATAGAAGAAAATAGGATAAAGATTATCAAACTCATTGATAAAATTTCGTTTGTACCTATCACAAATTCAGGGAATGTGAACAATCGAGAGCAGAAAGAGAAAATTCAAACGATACCAGAACCGTCGACCTGTCAGTATGCAAAAAGATTCGATATATACTTAAAAGATAAAGATGATTTATAAAATAAAGAACAAATTATTAAATATCAACATCACTTTGTGTCAAGATAGCGACATACACTCACGCTACACAAGAGCGAGAGATTATATATGAAGTGATAAACTGAGAACAAATATAAAACGGCATGATTTCGTACATACAACAGTTGAATTCTATATTAGGTTTTCTATTAACATAAATGAAATAAATAATAGAAGACTCTTCAATAAATAACTGAAAAGACTAATGTTGAAGAGGAGTTGATAAATCATAAGTTGTTCAAAAATTTAATGTGGATATCGATAATTAAAAGTTGCTAAGTGTTATATTTACTATATATAGTTCTTTTGTATTATAGTTGAGCATAAATTTGGGGTATAAAAATAAAGGCAGCAATATCAAAAACGTTTAAAAAATGTTTTGAATGCAGTCACCGAGGATTACTAATTTGAAATGAACAGAATTATAAATGTTATGTATCTACCCCTTCCAAAATTATATTTCCTATAAATTTATAGGCTATATTTCGTATAAAATCTCGAATTTAGTACTTAATTCGAGATTTTATAAGAAATACAGCCTCAGACTAAAGAATTCGGTACTAAATAATTATGACGACTGCATTAATTTTTATTGGGTGATGCTGCCTTTTCTTTTATCCTCCACATGTAGTATTTGATGTCCTCTTATACTAACTAGCATGCATTTTTCGCTCGGGGATTCGTCATTTTTTTCTTATATTTATCATCAATCTATTCCTATGTGTCTTAACTATTAGTGTAAAAATATAAATATATTAAAATATCCAGATATGCATAAACACTCTTAGTCTAATGCTTGGTTTTTTCCTTAAAATTTTACTTCCAATAATTGGGTATACACGATCGACATCAGAAGAACGTGTGACAGCATGGAGAGGCTTGTGGCGATCGGTAGAGTTGAGGGTTTCAGAGGAAGAAGACTCCTTGCTCAACTGACGGACCTAGGAAGAGTATCACAAGCCAGACTCTGAACATAATCACTTTGCTTTGCGAAAGGTCTTGTCAAAAAGAAGCAATAAATGCAAATTGCACCAATATTGCCAGAGTTTGACGACTCGAAATGAAGCCATCTCTTGGAATAATAATATATATAATAATAATGAAACGCACAAACCGCACTGCTTCGAGCATTGAAAAATAAAAGCAAACAAAGGGTAGAGTAGACCAGGGCCACTTTATGACCGATACACAATCGTAAAACACCTCCGCGGAGCGTTTTTAAAGAGAAATCAGATTTCCCGGCGCTCTCCATTTCCCCCGCGGTCCCCGGGCGGCCGTACGTCCTGAAGGATATCGTTTTTCAATAGGAACTTTATGAGTTGGGGGTCTGCTTAGAGCGCATTAAAGCCGGGTTTATTCCGCGCAATGAGAAAATAAATATGTTACCGTTCCGTTCTAAACTTTGCCACAGGGCGGACTGGAAATGTACGACGCCTTTTAAAACACTGGCAAATTGGAAATCATAACTTAGATATTTATATTTATCATTGATATTTTCAATGCGAATTCAAGTATTTATTTATTTATTTAACGCCCTTATGGGCTTTTACAAATATACAAAATAAAAATTTAAAAAGAAATATCATAAGACAGATAAAATAATAATATTGTTAAAGGTACAAATAATTATAGTTTAAAGGTAAAATAATAATACAGAAAAATTTATTGTCCATTTCCAATTCGTTGAAATGTAAGAATCGTATCAGCTTTGTCCTAAACATAGTTATATTATCAGCAAAAATGTCAGCCGCCTCTGCATGTTCATTCCCTAATGAGTGTAATCTGGTAATTACAGAGTTTGCTAATGCATTAGTTATGACATTTCCACTATAATAAAATAATGCACTGTGTCTTATATGACTTATATGACCTCAATGGGGCATATAAGTCGATCAGACTAACAATCTGGGGGCAATCAATCATGCTGTTTATGATCCTATAAAGAAATATTAGGTCTATCACAGTACGTCTATTATTAAGAATGCGATGTTTGGGAGTGTTGTTTTAAAAACTAGTGTTATTTTAAAAATTAATTTAAAAATTGATTTCATACTTGGTTTATTTCACGTTTCTCTTGATTTATTGCTTTTATTACTGTTTTCATACTTTGTTTATTATTTCACTTGTCTCTTGATTTGTCGCTTTTATTACTATTTTCATACTTTGTTTGTTGCTGTTGTCATACTTTGTTTATTTCACTTTTCTCTTTTTTTTCTGCATATATAATTGGTTAGATAAGCATTTAAGATCTGAAATTACATTGATATATTGAGTCGTTCATAATTGAGCTCCAGTAGGATATTTCAAGATTGTTTTTTTGATTTATCGTACTGCGAACTTGTGAATACTCTAAATAAATAACACTTTTTTAGATAAAAATATATTTAAACCAGAAATCCTTATTCTGTGCCACAAAATTTGTTGAAAATATATATCTAAAAAAAACGAAAGGACAAGAATGCGTCGGTTTTTATACGTAAACACTTTTAAAAATTATAATAGCCTTAAAAGGTAAATCTTTACAAGAATTTTCATTTATTTATATTTCAAATTTATTTCGCTATTTCATTTATTATATTTCGTTGAATGACGGCCACGTGCCATCAATCGGTGACGTTTTTGGTATATATATTTTACAAAATTCGCAATATTTTGTTGGGATTAAAAATGTACACATTTGTTAATTTTAGTCCCCATACCCCTCCCGTGGATGGTTAGTGACAGACTAAAAATTTAAGATAATTTGTATACAACAAAATAATACATTTATAAACATAAAACAGATATGTATAAGGGATAAGAATTTCTAAAGGAACGGCTCGCCCCGTCTAAAAAAACATTCCGAGGGTTAAAGTAGGCTCTTCTTGCCCAAAACAAAGTGTTCAATATCTTTATATTTCTGTAACAGATTTCTATAGAAACACTACCAATTACAAAGGGTCTCATGATACATCATTTAGAAAATGTTAATGTACTTTTTCCAAAATGAGACTTCCAAAATACTCGCCGTCAAAATGTTTGTGCGGGCATATATTCGTGCTCATTTCATGATTACTTCCATTTTTTATTAATAATATAAGTCCTGATTTGGGCTTCTACATCATAAAAAATATGCATAGCTATCTCAACAATATAAATACAAAAAGACGTAAGAAAATACAACGAGTAAAATGTAGAAAGTAATAAAAAATATAGTACTAATAAGTAAAATAAAAAATGATTAAAAAAGAAATAAAAATTAACATGATATACACAACAAATAATAGATCACATACTTAGTATGTGATTAGTATTTTTCCTATATATTATATAGGAAAACTATAAAATATAAGATGAGTAGATTTTTCCGTGTAGCATACGAGCATTTAATATATCGATTAAACTGTATTGATTACTTGGGCGATGCAGTTTACATATGTATAAGCGAATTATCTGATATCAATCAATTTTCTGAAAAAATAATCGGATAAATATCTCGGCTTAATTCGTTTTTTATTTCAAAACGGCTACACAAAATCTTAACTGCAACACCGTTTAACTGAAACTATCATGTTTTTTCACATGTATAAAATCTATCTGAAAAAATTAAAAATTATCTAAATATATTTAAGATAATTTTTAAAAAGTGATAGTATCCCATTGTGCCGCTGGTTTCCGGTCCGCCCTGTAGCCGCGACGCTCCGGAATATATTTCACCTGGTTAATTTATTTGTCTAGTTCGAGAGGCCCTAAGTTCAGGTGACATTATTGGATAAGTTGGGAAATTCGTGATTCGTTTAACTCGCTAATGTATGGCGGCGAGATCTCGCTGTGACGAGTCACAGGCCGCGCCGGATAGCGCAGAAAAATTAGGCTTAGTTTAACATTTATAATGCTTTCTTGCGTCCTCTAGGAAAAAAAACAGAATTTGATTAATTCAAAATTCGACAGAATTTCATTCATAGTTTTTTTTAAATGTTAGTAACTCTACTAAAATAATTCTGTTAATATTTTTATGTATGTTCTGGGAATACAATTACCGGATTATTATTTAATTAAGATAAATTATAATATGCTGCGAAATCAATGTAAACTATTTCATAAAAAGGATTACAGATATCTCTAGCATAGTCCCTTCAAATACATTAACGGTTTCAATTTGGAATACATATACAACTTTTAAAATTTTGATATTGTGTGGATATTTTTACGATGTTATTACTTAAGCCAGATTGTACAGGTGATAATCCCTGAGCCATCGCATAAAAGTCGTTCATACACATTTTTCATATAAATAGCTTCGTCTCTGTGACTTCTGATTGAGTCGCGTAGGATACTATGCATTACATATTCGAAATAGATTGTTTATTTAAATAAAAATTTATGATTTTTTGATAGTCAATTTACTTAATTCCCGTATCATAATCATTATCATATATTAGCTGTAACCCGTAAAAAATGATGGTACTTTTACATGTCGGTTTCTTAAAAATTACGTAAATATTAAAATAATATTCATTTTTATCAATGGAATATTGTTATCAAAACAATACACCTACTATTGATAGAATAGGCATTTTAATTTTAGGAACTAAAAATTATTCTGTGAACAAGAAAAAGATTAGTCTCCGGTGAGATAACGCATTTGTATTTTTGAGTTTGATTTCTCAGTGCACGAATAATTGCACAGGGAACAAGAAAAAGGTTTCCCCGGTGTACTTACGCATATGTACTTGACATACTAAGAGGTTCAGGCAGAGCGGCCTTCGACCTCTATCTGCTCTCCTGGCCTGTGATATCACTCTAGGTAGCAATAGTCATCAAGGAAGGGTGGGGAAGTATTGTTAAACTTAATTATATGTTCTCTCTATATACTCATATACGGTGTTATCGGATGGGGAGGTTGTTATAAGAAAAATATAAACTCAGTAAAAATATCACAAAGGATTATCATTAAAGTAATACTGAAAAAAAATCTACATTTCCAAAAAAAGCTCTCTTTAAATTGTTTACAGTACCAAACGTAGATGATATTTTCAAGCAAGTTTCAGTATTTACAATATGTAAAGAAAAAAACCTTACAGAAAACCAGGAATATTTCAAACTTATGAGAAATAGAAACCAATTTATAATGCCTAAATATAAAACATCCCAAATGCAGCATCACTTTATTTATAAAGCCATTAATTACTATAATAACTTACTTAACTTACCTATCGAGATACGATGCATCAGTAACCTCTCAGAGCAAATCAAAAGTATTAAAATTTTCCTAAAATCAAACTTAAATTCACAAATCATTTAAACCTATAGCATTTTTCAAAATAACTTCAATATTTTCATTATCAATTTATCTTTTTTACTGTATTAATAAATAACTCGTATATACTATGTACCTATATATTATAATAAGGAATATGAAATGTGGCTCCCTCATCAGACTCAAGAGCTTCTCTTTACTGATGAGGTCTACATGACTACCGAGTATTTAAAAAAAATGTTTAATCTGACATGTATATATAAGGACTGTATTTGTACCATAAATTAAATAAATTTAAAATGTACATAGCAAATCATACTAGCATATGTACATACTAGCATAGTCTATGTAGTTAAATACCATAGTTCGAGTGAATGGTAGGGTCGCAGTGGTACACTTCCTGCTGGAAGGAAAGTGCCTATAAAATGCTGCGTAACGCCACGTTGTATACCATCAGTAACACTACCAATAAGTCCGACTCTCTAGCGTCCACGAGTGGTCATCAAAAACCCCGCGAACCCCGGGCAATGTGATGACCACCATTATAACATCATAGCAGATAAAGAGAGGGCGAATGGCGAAATTCCGGCGTCACAAAACGGGAACCAGACAGCCAAGGGAAGGAAAACCCCAACAGAAAACCCTGGTCCTCCAGGTTGGGGGTTGGGCGTAGGGCTGACAACTCTACTCCGTAAAGAAACAAAATGTTACGATACCTCGAGAACAAAAACTGGCACTAGACCAAGATGAGTGGAGGAAGATTATTGAAGAGCTCAAGACCCACCAAGGGTAGTAGTGCCAAGTAGCGAAGGGAAAAACTACATTTCAAAATGAAGACCACAACACACACACGTTCACCAGTTTGAAGACTACAAAGTGTACACTACAATTGTAGTAAAAACTACTTGAAGTGAAGTAATTGTAGTACTACGAAATGAAGTGAAGTAATGAAGTAATTGTAATATTAATGAAGTGAAGAATGAAATGAATTGTACTACAAAATTGTAGTACTAGTGAAGTAAATATTTTTTTCCCAAAAATTTTCTAAAAATTTGGCGACCTAAAAAAAAAAGGTCGCCACCAAAAAATTTTCAAACCATGGGGGGGGGGTTGTTACAGTTTTCAAAGATTTCTTCATATATCTGCATCAACTTACCAAAAATTAAAGTATGTTTCTCATACTTTCGATAACTTTGAAGTGTATGTACTTTGTAGTATTCGCTTTGAAATGAATTGTACTATTTGAAGTTTATACTTTCAATAACTTTGGTGTTTGTAGTTTGTAGTGTGCACTACACTTCAAAACGTGCGAAGTGTGCACTTCAATGTAATGTAGTACTACATTGTAGAAGTGAGTACAGAGCGGACCCATCACTAGTGCCAAGAGGGATGATGATGATCCATTTACTTATTCTGCCTCTGCTGAATAATCTTACACATACCACGCGCCACTCACATGATATGCGACACAAAAAGACGTCGTTGGACGGGTGGGCATTTTCTTCTCAGAACACCTACACTCACACACGCCTAACCCGCCAAGGACTTAATAACGTTTAGAATTCCGGAAGCTGCAATCTCTTTGGATTGCACTTTTTACACGGGGAGGAGGACTCTAAGGACGCTTTTCTTAAACATTACATTACCTGAAGTCTCCTTAAAGCGCCATAAAAATAATCGAGTCAGGGTTTTCTTGGCATCGAGGAAGAGGAGCCAATTTATTAGACCTAAAGCAGCATAAAGTGCAGCAGGACCAGAACCCATAAAGCCCGTCGTGTTGAACAGAAATAATGTAAGGATCACCTCGTGTATCGCATCGCGTCTCATATGCGGTCTCGAGGGGTTAGGACGCGCCCGCGGGTACTCAAACTATTTATGCGTTGCAACCTTTGAACTCTGATTGATATCCCTTCAGATAATCAGTAAATCAAACAGTGAAACAAAAAATCTATAATAGGATATTTTAACCGATTACACGTGTAACAGTTATTTGAGATTTGTATCTGATCGTATCGACGATTAGTAACAGAGCTATATCTGTTATCTAGTGCCGATGGTTGACTGTAGAATTGCAAGGGAGATATGACGCCTATATTACCCGCCTGGTTTTAAAGAATAAGTATACAAAATTTGGGTCAGATCGGTCGAACGGTACAGATTTCCATTAAAAATATATCAGGGGGTGGGGAGGGGAAAAATATCACCTATTACTAGCCGGTTCCTAAAAAATAAGTATGCAAACGGTGTAGATTTGTATAGAGAACAGATAGATAGACAGAAGATTCAAACTTCTACCTTAGCATTTTTTTCTAATGTGCAATAACTCTTTTGTACAATTTTTACCTTTTATAGGAACGTATTTGTGAGTATTTCTTCGATGGTAATATTTTTATTATAACATTTCATAAATTCTGAATTTAATATCACGAAATTCATTAAAAATAATGCAATCATTCCTACATTCTGAAATTAAAGATGAAGAGCGGTTGAGAGGAACTTCACATATTATTCAACAAAAAACTTTATTTTACGAATATTTACTTTTTTTTAATGAAAATAGTTTTGCGCGCTGCAAAGTTTGAGCGGCGCCGGTCCAACTACTCACAGCCTCCAATTACGTGGTAATTTATAGGTCCTCGACGCCGCGGAAGATGATTTAAAGCAGACTATCGCGGCGGCACAGCCACGTAGCCGCTACGTGGGCGGTGTGCCGCCCATAAAGGCCACGGCGGTCCGCATTTATTATATTACTATCATCGGACGGGAACTGGAACTGGAACTGGACAAACTCGACACGCTTCAATACGACAATTATCGGTTTTGGCCCAATCATCGTTTGAGGCAGGGCTAGGTCCGTTAACTCCGGGCTTTTATTTAATTTCATTGCCGATAAATCGCCGTTTATTAGACAAAAAGACATTTAATTGATTGATACATGCGTACATCATACATACAAATATAGGATAATATGTAGCAAGCCTCTAGGCCACTACTCGTTCTGAGGTAGGTAGATAGACTTTAGATCGATGTCTAATATCTATTTTGTAGGAAAGTACCTACATACAGAAAAATGAATATTAAAAAATATAAAATTATCATGCGACATTCAACTCTTGTCTGTTTATTTGTTCTTGTTGTGGTGGAATCTTGCAATTGATTTTTCACCAACTTCCCGACTAGCTAGAGCTCTGAAACTTTCAACATTTACGCAAAATAGATGACTTTACATTATTGAATTTTTGACAAAATTTTGTCATTATTTCGATTAAAATGTATAATTTTCCATTATTATTGAACATCAAATGCCTACGTAGCTTTGAAATTCATTAATATTATTATGAAAAAATTTTAAAAAGTTCGGCAGATTGAACTTTGACATATAAGGCTTCGGAACAAAATGTAAAATTCGATAAATTAGGAATTTAAATTTCTAAATCTCAGGATAACTTTGTTTAGAAAAAAAGCGGTTCGTCAAAAAGAACGTTCAACATAATTATGCTACGGTTTCAAAGAGTGTCGACGTACAACATGTTTAATATTTGAATACTGCACGGGTGATATTAGAAAATCGATTACAAAAATATATGCAAAGAAAGCGTATAAAAACATAAATTTTTTCTTTTGATTTTTCTTCTTCTTTTCGCGGCCTAACTTCGTTTTTCACTCATGATGTCCCCCTTCTTCCAGGGCCCCAATTTCCGGCATCTTTCCCTGCATTATGAGGTGCAAAATCTCCTTCTTCTCCGGATGTTTCATCACAAGACCGAGATATAGATTTTTTCGTAATTTTATTGTTTTATTTATTTATTTATTTAATGGTTCACAAACAATGAAAAACACATTGTTTGTGAACCATTATATAGATATAGACATAATATAGATAATACAATTAAAATTCAATTATTTGAAATGTTTTTCATCACTTAAATGTGAACAGGGCTAAAATAGAGATAAAATAGAGGCTAAAACATCTACAAGAAAGAACAGAAAAAAGTGATTTTATAGAGTGACGTTGAATAGAGAGACTAAACAGCTAATTTCACAAGTTGGGTAATAGTTCTCTTATATTCGTGGAAACTGTCATGGAATATGTCAATGAGGAAGTTATGGTTATTTTCTATTTTGTTGTATGACCTCAACATTCTAGATAAAGAATTAAAGTGGGCCATATTGTTATTGTAAGTTGAAAGAGCAAATGTATTATATGTCCCAAGTCGGCGACTAGGAACATTCAAAGTTATGTTTTCTATACAAAATTCTGAATCAACATTACCATGTATTATATTATATAGGTATATTAACTCAGCAATTAGTCTTCTAACTTCCAATTTAGTATAAGCTTATTTTATTTTTATATATATTTTATTTTTTAGTAACAGCTTTTTTTCTTTATTCATCTGAACCACAACATCTTAATTCGTAACTCTGTCCATCCAGATTATTTGAGTATTCTTATGTAGATCCACATCTCGAAAGCCTCAAGTCACCTTATCAATTCTTCGGTAAGCGTCCGTGCTCTCATTCCATAAAATAATACCGAAAACACGTAGCATCTGACCATTCGCATTCGTAATCCAAGGTTGAGAAGGCGACTGCATAACAGCATAAAAGCTGTTAAATAAAAGTTGCGCGAGCTTGCACAATGTGGTATTTGATTTCCAATCTTTCATTTAACCGGTCGGACGCCGCGCACTTTCACGCACGATTGCTGTTTTTCAGACACTTTTTTGTGATGGTTATATATTCATGTAAAAATCAACAATAATCGCTAAGAAGTTGCAGTTTCTGGTTTCTCAAAATTACATCTACAGTCTACAGATTTCAATAATTAGGTACTTATACATCAAAAATTGCTTGTACATAATTACTTATTCATTAATTATGAAAATAAGTAATGAAATTTACTCATCACATAAAAATCAACAATAATCGCTAGGAAGTTGCAGTTTCTGGTTTCTCAAAATTACATCTACAGTCTACAGATTTCAATAATTAGGTACTTATACATCAATAATTACTTGTACATAATTACTTATTCATTAATTATGAAAATAAGTAATGAAATTTACTCATCACATAAAAATCAACAATAATCGCTAGGAAGTTGCAGTTTCTGGTTTCTCAAAATACAGACTTCAATAATTAGGTACTTATACATCAATAATTACTTATTCATTAATTATGAAAATAAGTCGACGGCTCCTACGTATAATATCGTAACCCAAAAATCGACGATTTTGAGTTTGTTGTGTATTTCATATGTATTTAATTATATCTTTTATTCCAAGAAAGAAAAAAATAATTGTTTAAAATAAGAAAACGTTATTTATTGCAAAATATTTTTTTTTCTTTCTTGGAATTAAAGATATAATAAAATACACATGTGTATACACAAAAAACTTAAAATCGTCAATTTGTGAGTTACGATATTATACGTAGGAGCCGTCGAAGTAACGAAATTTACTGTCAGTAATGTACCCACATGTTTATCGAATAAAACCATGGAAGCGATAACACTAAAGATATTGTATTTCAATATTTTCGTTCTTAATACACCAAAGAATATAAAAATACTTAATTTGAACACTTTTTATTTTAAAATAACACTTTTTTAACAGATTAATAACACGATTAATGCTTGGTTCGAAGATGATATTTGGAATAATTTTTTGTCCGGTTTGCGTGGCAAATGAGGTAACTTAAAAAAAAGAACTCGTTCATTCATTCAAAAACTTGAGATATAACTAATGGTAAGCTTTAAAAACCCATAAATGCAGGTAAAATAGGCCGAATTCACATCCGTGTCTAGGGAGCGCAGATCTTCGCTCTGGCACCCGACCGGTTAAAGTATTATTAAAGTTGGAGTAGCTTGTTGGTCTTTTGGTTAGGACTCTCCCCTCGTAATCCAAAGGTCGCGGGTTCGAATCTCACTGCAGACCAGCAAGTTAGTCCTATTTTCATAGCACAAGCGTTTAGCTTAGTTTTAAAATAGTAAGAATATTGATGCGACACGTATTCCGTGTTCGCATCTCGTGAGTTTTAATGATTGAATGGCCTCATGAGATGTCTTTTTTTTTCAGGAATATTACAAAGTAAAATATTTAAAATATTGCAAAATCTGTCAGTATACAGTTTATTAACAATTAATGATAAAAAAACACTGTTTCTTAAATATTTTATTTATGTGTGTTTTTTCGACCCTTTTTATATAGTTGACAACTTTTCTCTTTGAATAATTTAAAAGAATTGACATTATAATTTTAAAATTAATAATACAAAAAAAATCAAAACTTTTCTAAATGATAGACTTCAGCTATTTAATCAAGGCACTGCGTACTATGTCATGAGTACGTTGCGTTTTGATTAAATATCTAAAATTAGGAGTATCGACAAAGGTTTAGATTGTTTCCATACAATGATGTGATAAAAATGCAAGAGAAGATATGAGAAAAATTGTGAATTCTGGTGAATACAAAGAATATTTTTATAAATTATATTTTAATGATAACTTAAGAATTATAAAGAACCATGTACCTACGTATGATCTACACGATGAAATAAGCTTTAAGTGAAATAATCTATCGTAAAATATCCTAGCTAATGTTTTCCACTCATATTGTGCACTCCACGAAAACACATAATTCTTTCAGGGACTCACAAACTATTATAGTACTCAATTTTGATTCCACTTCTTGTATGCCACCTAGTGAATAAGTAATAGTAAATAAGTTTTTCCTTTTCTAGCAGTAAGTTGTCTTGTAAGATAATAATTTCTCTGTGTAAAGCGCCCTTGAGGTGAGTATTTCGCGAAAACGGCGCTATACAAATTATCCAATTATTATTATTATTATTATTATCCTCCAAAAAGCAGTGGTTTTAACGGTAGATCAAGGTTAAAAATATTGCCATGTTAAAACTAAGTATAATATATTTTTTCTGCCCAAATTATAAATACGATTTAAAATGAAGTAAAATTATTACAATACAAAAAAAAATTATTTATATATTTAATTAGCACATACCTACTTTACACAAAAAAATTTAACGCTATTCTTAAAAGAAATTACTTTTTTTTCAATTATATCTCGCTACCTACCTACGTAAATATTTTCTTTCCAAATATTTAATTTATATATTTTTCGATTTGTGATTCAAATAATTTGTTTATTATAATAAAAACGAAATATTTGATGCATAAAAATATTTAGCCAATTCTGTGGATCGAATTGAACAACAGATATTAATTAGTGAGCGAAATAGTGAATTATATTGAAGTCAGTAAAAAAATAATTATATAAATTCAATAAGCTTAAAAATTATCTGGCAAATAAATTCAAGATGAGACAAAAGGAGAAGTGTATGGAAGATTCAATTAAGAACTATGTGATTTATAATTTGTGGAGTATAAAAACAAAGGCAGTAATAATCAATAGAATAAAAAAAAAATTGAATGCAGTCACGGAGGATTACTAATTTACAATGTTGAATTTTATATTTTATTTATCTGTCCTTTCCAAAATCATATTTACTATAAATAAACAGGTAATGTTTCCTATAAAATCTCGAATTCAGTACTTTATAAATTAGTAATCCTCGATGACTGCATTAAATTTTTTTGGGACATTGCTGCCTTTGCTTCAATACTACACATATTATATAAAATATAAAAAATCCTTAGATTTTTATCTATCTGGGACTGTCTCTAGTATAATTAGCTATAAAAAAATAATAACCGATAAATACTGTACACAAAAAAGTTTATATATTGATGAACTGATATTTACGCAAAAAATATTTGAACCTCTAACGTTCTCGTCATTGCGTTTCCGTTGCCGTCTGATAGTAATAATTGTGAGCCGGCCTTTATCGAACCGAACGGGCCGCGACATAAAGTACCTCGCTGCACCTTATTACGGAAGGCTGACTAGACGGGAAGCGGATATGCGCGCGTGATTTACTGCGCCTACTTACACCGGAACCCGGAAGATGTTATTGGCGTCCTTGCGGGAACACTTGGATGCTTGACTTTGCAACAATACTTTTGGCTATTTTTACTCACTTTATATTAACTCGTGGCGTCTGCTTGCTTGCTTGCCGTCAACAAAAACTTAGGATCGATTTTTGACCCTTTTCCCGTGATCCAATAGAGCTGAAACTTGGCAAGTAGACTCGTGGCGACGATCAAGAAGATCTATCAAATTTTGGTTAAAAAAATTAATAATTATAGTATAATTTCGTATTTTTAGAAATTTTATTGTTTTTTTCAAATTGGAATCATTAGAAAAGTTTAATTAGCAACGGCGGCCCGATAACGTCGCGGAATATTTTCTAAATTTGAATTACTCCCTCGGTATGCATAATAGGTACTTCACTGCGAATGTCGAAAATCTAAATTGACTGACAAATGTTTTTAGAATTTTATCTTCAAAGCATGAAGTGTCTTATCAAAGCTCAAAACATCTGACATTTTAGAAATATATTAAATTACTGTATGTTTAGTGTTATGTTATATGTTTAATTTGTCTTTAATTTTTGTTATATTTTACTAAGAAAGAGAGTATAATAAAAATGGGTTACTTTTTTTCTGTATGTATTTGGCCGGAAAATGCACAAATATCGCTGACTCACACTTTAATGTTTAAACACCTCTGCTTCTCTTGAAAAAATAAATTTAACTGCAACTGGTTGCTGATATTTTATACGAACCATATGTTTTCCCAAGAAACGATTCTCGACGTTTCGTTGAATTCTTATTCAACGTCATCGGGAGGACGACCTTTGCCCGCGGACGTAGAGGGCAGACTAATTACTGCTTGCGAGGGCGTAAATTTTATGCACTTTGTTGTCACCAGTGTGCAATATGTACTAGTTACGTCGGCGGACTTCAGTGCGACGTCTCTCAAGGGTTGAATTAATGACTCAAGAACAGGGCGCCAAATACATTATAGTTTGTAACTGTCATCTCTATTGAAATTGGAATGTTTGTATATTTCAATGGACTCCCTCACTAATCTGGGTATAAGGTGCGGTTACAGTTAAATATGTCTAACGACCGTAATAACAACCTTAACTCTTTAAAAAATTAATTCTAGAGAAATCTCATTAAAAAAACTTGTCTTAAAAGTAATCAAAAAGAATATGTCTAACTTTTTATATGAGAATATATTTTATTCAGTGCTATAAACCTTAAAATTACAGTATAATATTTTTTAATTTCAAGTGTTCGAAAACCCACACTCTTATTTATTTTTATTTTATTTTTTAAAATAGAGATGTGAACACGGAATACGTGTCACATCAATATTCTTACTATTTTCAAACTAAGCTAAACGCTTGTGCTATGAAAATAGGACTAACTTGCTAGTCTGAAGTGAGGTTCGAACCCGCAACCTTTGGATCACGAGGCCAGTGTCCTAACCACAAGACCAACAAGCTACTCTGTCATTTTACATGTCATTTTACGTCTTCAGCTAAATAACTGACTTGTGAATTTGATGCCTACACTGACGTAACTAAAAACTGATTTATAAAATTAATCATGGCTACTTACACAAAGCACAATGCTAAAATGCCGTTTTCTAATCAATTGAATTTGTGAAAATGCCAAAATTGTCAAAAAATATAATTTCATTCTTATCTTCCTTCCTGGCATGTACCAGGTTTTTTAAAGGTTCCCGGCATAACTTTAAAAATAATTAAAACAATTTCGTAGACTTCCGTCACAATAATTTTACAAATTTACTTCGGACATCGTAGTATCATCATCATATTTAAACAATAATGGCATAATATTATCTTTTCAATCAAACAAATACCATGGCCATCACCATGAGTTTTATGTTTTATTTCATTTTAAAGTTCTATACCTATAAAAATAATATCACAATCGTGAAGCATTTTAAATACATTTATAATTATACTATATATTATAATGAGACCTTTATTTTCATGTTCGTACCATAGCCTTCCATGTAAAAAATAACCTCATTCTTTTTGTCAATTTTTATTTATGTATTAAGTCATGAGCTTTATGATTTTTTTAAGAATACATGTATCACATATTCAAAAACATGTTTTTTGTAGTAACAAAATGATGATCTCTGAATTTCTATTATTGTATATAGTATAATTTAGAGCATCTTCAAATTCAATTGCGTTTCTGACGATTATGACAGTTCATGCAAAAAATATCACATCCTACCATTATACAAACGTCAGGAAATGGGTGATTTGATGTATCTACTAAAAATTGTATCGGGCAACGTTGACTGTCCTGAACTATTAAATACACTAAAATTCTATGTTCCCTGTAGGTCTCGTAGTCTTTCTAACTAACCCAGTCTTTCCCATTGATTTTACCTCATCCAACTATCGTCGTAATGCATATTTCTTGAGGGTATGCGATGCATTCAATAAACTGATAAGATTATTAGATATTGATCTGTTCGAGTGCAGCCACACAAGACTAAGAAAGTGTTTTGAGTGCAGAATTTTTTTCTACTTAATAATTAAGTCTCTTTTTCTCTTGTTCAGTCTTTTTGTATTATTTTTAACATGCCTATGTTTCTCTGCTAATAATTAAGTCTCTTTTTCTTTTGTTTAATTTTTTTATTCTTTCTTTGTTATATATATGTACAGATTCACAAATTCATTTAACACAAACTATCACCACATTGACATTTTCAACGCAACAATAAGAAACATAAAACAAACAATATCTACACTACCGCACCCAAACTAATTTGTACATTATTATCTACTCCCGTCCCACATTCCCCTCTACCCTCTCCACTCGCGATTAAAGTAAGTTAAAGTAAATTTTTAAATTCAGTGGAAAATTTGTAATTGGCATAATTGTAAAAACCATTATTTCATATTTTTAAGATTATTTTGCTGTTAATTTTCCCCAAAACAAAATAAATAAATAAATAAATAATTCTTAACATGCCTAAGTTCAATTCATAACATATTAATCATTACTAACATACACCAATTCTTAGAAAATATTTCAATATCCTGATAAAAATAAAAATAAAGTAGGAGAGGAAAATGTGTATGTAATTTTATGTGCGTATTGAAATGAATTACCATTTTTTTTTGTGAACCCTGCTGAAAGGTAGCGCCAGGTACCGCGCACTCACCCTGTAGGCAGAGTTTTCCTTTCCCCGCAACAGATATCTCAATTATCGTAAAAAAGAAACGCCCGGAAGAAAGTCAAGCGCGATGTTTTTCTCTCAATAATTGATGGCGGAAGTGAGCATATTCAATAGGGGAGGCATACCGCGCGGGGAGGGGGGAACAGGAATATGAAAACATTTTTCTTGTATTCTTGAGGGTGAGTGCCAATTAGAGCGGCACGCGCGGGCCGTGTAGCCCCCCGGCCAGGGCTGGATGATAAACGCGACGGCGCCCAGCCAGAGCCGCATCGGCCGCTTGACGAATTCGACCGCGGCATAAATAAATAAAAAGAACTAACCCATAAAAAGACGATAGGAAGCGCGCGCGAGACAGTTGTCGTTCTGACGTTAGTCATGTACGACGAAGAAACGTAGCGTGTGGGGGTATAGCCAGCATGTGGGTTCCAGCGGTAGTAAAATAAAGAAGTACCTACTGGCGGGCTAGATTTTTTTTTAGTGTGGACCTGAGCGATTTAAATAACGTGCATACTTATATGAGAAACAAGCGTTATAACAAGTGCAAATTACTAATTAGATAAATAGTGTGTGAAATATTGTAGAAACATTTAGAGTAAATTTAAGAACAGTGCTCCATACCTAGTTTGCTCTAAAAAAGGCTTCGTCCTGTGAAACATCTATAATATATATCGATTACTGACGATCCCTCTGGGAAAAAAATAGAGTAATTGAGTTCTATAAAAATTTGAACATTGAGTTCTATAAAAATCCTGTATGAGACCTTTTGTAATATCCAACTTTCTGAACGCCCGATATAAGTTTTTATTTTTCTCCCTTTCTTTGTAAATTAAGTTTGCCACCATGTAATAATTGATTGACTGAAAATGACACATGTCTAGACAAATATCTATGTCAAAAATCTCTAAAAATATCTCTTTACTATTTGATTTCTTCCCAAAAAACCGAAGTGTGCTGTCATCTGTGAACCAATTGTCATAAATTTTCGAAATTCGTAGTGAAGTACCTATTATACCTGTCGACGGAGTAAATCAAATTTTAAATATTCCGTGACGTTATCGGGCCGCCGGCGCCGTTGGTAGCAATCAAACTTTTGTAATGATTCCAATTTGAATAAAACCATTAAAATTTCTAAAAATCCAAAATTATACCATAATTATTATTATTTTTTAACAAAAATTTGACAGATCTTCTTGATTGTCGCCACGAGTCTGCTTGCAAAGTTTAAGCTTGATTGGATCACGGAAAAAGGGTCAAAAATCGATCCAAATTTTTTTTGGCAAACAAGCAAACAGATGCCACGAATATAAAGGTAGTAAAAATATCAAAACATACACCCACTCTCCTAATAGTATAAATGTGTATTAAACACATTTAAGGAAATTATTTCAAATTGTGCTCAATTGCACTCTAGGAAAATAAGTTAAATATCAACACTGTGCCCCCCTAACACTCATTGAAACTTAGCTCCCAACATTTCATCATAAAACTATAAATACAATCATAAAACAAAATAATACAAATTATGAATCCTGTGAAAGATTCACTAGAGACACGTTGTCTTTTAAATTTGTTTTCATGTTAGTAAGTACTTCATTATTTTTCATTTCCCATATACAATTTTTCTATTTTGATTGTTCAATATCGATTTTTGATTTTAAATTTATTAGTATACAATAATTGTATCCTGACGAAGGGGCCATGGGCTCTGAAACATGTTGATATTTTTCAATGCAAAAGTGGTGAAGACAAAGTTCATTTTTATTGATTAAATTATGTATTTGTTTATTTATTAATAATAATGGGTAGGTTGGGTTAGTTCAGGTTAAGTTAGGTAAGTTAACTAACTAACTAACTAACCATCACGCCGTTTCCCCGCATGGGTAGGCAGAAATGATTGAACGCCACACTCTTCTATCCTGGCACTCCACTTTTGCTTCGGCCATATTCATAAACCTTCTTATACAAGTTCTACGGTTGTTGCGGCTTTTAACGGGGCCATTCTCAAACACTTGTTGTATCTGATCGTGCCAGGTCTTTCATGGAGGTCCTCTATTTCTGTTGCCTTCAACACTCGCCTCATATATTTTCTTAACCAACCTTTCCTCGATCATACGTTCCACATGACCAAACCATCCCATCCTTTCTTTTTTCTATCTACCACACTACAGGAAGCATTGCATTCACGTCTAATTTGTTCATTCCTTACTCTATCGACCAAAGATTTTCCACACAAGCGTCTTAGTGACCGCATTTCTACGGCATTAAGTCTACTTTCATTCCTCTTTTGCTAATTCCAGGCTTCACTTCCATACATTGGGGTTGGTAAGTTAATTAACCAAAAGCACAATAAAAATAGTTCTTGAAGGCAGTCAACAGCCTGACACAAAACAATTTCAAAATAATTTCTGATACATAATACAACTAATCTTTCTTCACTCATTACATTATACATTTTTGAGATATTTTTCTAAAAATTACGGTATACTTTGAATTTTTATGAAAAATTTGTGTTGTTAAAAAATAACACCGCTAACTAAAATATACTATATGTGAAATATACTATATGTGAAACTCAACTTTATGCATGTAGTCACACCACAAGTATGAATCTGTTTTGATATTGTTTAATTTACATAAGAAAATATTACACGACAATAAATAAGAGTTAAATATATAAATACGTATGTTTAAATTCTATTTGTTCCATTTTTAAGAGCGTAAATAATTTATAAGGGATTATTACTATTTTAATGATTTGTTAGCGGAAACCTGACGCCATCTGTTGGTGGCACAGCAGCCATAATACGCTCCAAATAATTCAGAGTGCCTTTACAATATAATATCAAATATTTTTTTCGATATATATTTTGAGGATAACATTTTTTTCTTCCCTTTTCTAATTGCCATTTAAAATTTTATATTATAAAACAAGAAATATAAAATTGTCAGGAGACGGGAGAACCGGACGGAATTATACGCTATCAAAGATTCTCGAACGCTTCATACGAATCTGGAACCGACTGGGCTATTCTCATAATCACTGGAAGTATAGAGAGGCTACTGCAAATATGGACAGAAATTTGTAGAACGTTCTAGAAGCATCGCGAAATCCACATGTTTTGTATAATAGGGCTGGCGCGCACTCGGCGAGCGAGTTATTGTATTGACAAGTCTTTTAAAAAAGTTTCCAGTATGATATCCAGTATGAAAACTTCAAACTTTTGAGAAATGGAAACCAATTCATAATGCCTAAATCTAAAACAACCCAAATGCAGAACCACTATATTTATAAAGCTATTACACTACAATAATTTATGTATCGAGATACGCTGCATCAGTAACCTTTCAGAGCAAATTAAAAAAAAATAAAACCTTCCTAAAATCAAACCCATAGCTTTTTTCAAAATACTTTATTTACAATATTTCATTATCAAATTACCTTTTTTTGCAGTATTATCAAATGACTCGCGTATGTACTTATATATAATAATAAGAACTGAGGCTCCCTCATCAGACTCAAGAACTTCTCTTCGCTGATGAGGTCTACATGACTACAAAGTATTAAAAAAATGTCAATTTGATATGTAAAAATATAAGAATTGTATGTGTACCGTATATTAAATTAAATAAAAAAAGTGCGACATTAAAAATCAGCGACAATACAGTGTGACCAGCGAGTGCGGTAACGACAGTAAAGTAAGCGGAGTACCTAACAGGCGTTCGGAAATAAGTGTGTTCCCAGTCGTGTGAATATTTTAAGACGGTTATAAAGTGTTACAAAGACGAGTAATTAGTGACAATTAGTGCGAATTACAAAAGAGGTCCTAGGGCAGTTCGGCCCTGCGTCCAGCCTCTAGGAGGGTTCGCGTCTGGGTGTGCGCTGCACGGTGCATTAAAATTTAATTATCATTAACTCCGAAGAGAGCGTTTGGTCGAGAATTTTTTCAGAAAAACTTCTTAAATTAGCTGACGTTTTTCCTATTTGCACAGACAGTTTTATTTAACTCGTTCAATAATTTGTCCATATCTCTAGCCTGCGCAGACAATAGAGATAAACAAAAAATGTTAAACTTAGGTTGAATTTACATTCTTCTTCTTCAAAAACAGCAAAATAATTTTGTGGTGACAATATTAATATTATTAATGAAAATAAAGTTTGTTTTCACCACTTTTGTATTGAAAAATATCAACATGTTTCAGAGCCCATGGGCTTTTCATCAGAATACAATTGTATACTAACAAATTAAAATAAAATACTTTTAAATTTGTCGCATGTTAGTAGGTACTTCATTATTATTCATTTTCCATATATAATTTTTATATTTTGAGTGTCTTTACTTCGATTTTTAATTTGTTAGTATACAATTGTATCTTGATGAAGGGGCCATGGGCTCTGAATCATATTGATATTTTTCGAAACAAATTTTTATTAATTATATTTTATTATTTAGGATTTACTTTGTTTCAATATTAGCTATTTTGTTTTCAGGTACTAGTAACCGAGAGATGTATACGATTTGTGGCTCTCATCCTGGAATGCTATTAATTTTAATTAATTAAAAACTTTGTTTTAACCACATGGAGTAACTTTACATCTACGGGTTTCGATACCACTGTATATTCGTCAAGATGGATGCATACTTACTTATCCATTACTTATTCTAGCAAACAAATCAATTTTTGAACGGGAGCGTGGCTACGGTTATGGTGGAGGTAATTCACAAGTGGACCCCGAAATGGGAAACATATCAAGTAACGAGCTATTCATGAAATTTATCTGGTTATTAATTATATTAACTTTAGTGTTCAGGCATTTCTTAAATACTAATACTATAGTTATAGTCATAGTCATGAAATACTATAGTGATAGTGCCTTTTCAAACCGATTGATTGCTCTTGAATAAAAGTGGGGATTTGAGAAGGCAAATTTAGGTATAGAAACAAATGATATCTCGTACGAACTATATGGGCGTGTTTATTTTAGGAACGTAGAAAAAAATGAGTTACAAATAAAATTAAAATAAGAAAAAATCACAAGTCCCAGGCAGCAAAACCATGCTGACTACATCAAACACTATACATATATACTTAATAATTATAATACAGAAAAACTATACACAATAAATTTAACACTTAAACTAACTAACTGACTAACTAACCATCACGCCGTTTCTCCACAGGGGTAGGCAAATTGGATAGAACGCCACATTTTTCTGTCTTGGCACACCTCGTTTGCTTCTATTCCATTCATACATCTTCTCATGCAGGCTCTACGGTTGTTGAGGCTTTTAACAGGGTCATTCTCCAATATTTATAGCATTTGATCATGCCAGGGCTTTCGCGGACGCCCTCTATTCCAGTTGCCTTCACCACTCGCCCCATATATTTAACACTTAACAACTTTAAATTATCACATCAAATTCAACTATCATGAATTTATAACTATCACCTCTCCAACCAAGTCCTTTTAGTTGCTTATTGGAGAGTCCTA
>JADDOH010008156.1:40292-76901 GCA_016648135.1 Agrypnia vestita
ATTCATACATCTTCTCGTACACGTTCTACGGTTGTTGCGGCTTTTAACAGGGCCATCCTCAAATACTTGTAGTACCTGATCGTGCCAGGTCTTTCGCGGACGCCCTCTATTCCTGTTGCCTTCAACATTCGCCTCATATATTTTCTTAACCATCCATTCCTCGTTCATACGTTCCACATGACCAAACCATCTCAGCACTCCTTTCTTTATTCTATGTACCACACTACAGCCAGCATTGCATTCAGTTTTAGTTTGTTCATTCCTCACTCTATCGACCAAAGATTTTCCACACAAGCGTCTTAGTGACCGCACTTCCACCGCATTCAGTCTACTTTCATTCCTTAGAGACTTGAGAAAGACAGGCCTAAATTGGCCTGTCAAGTCATTGATGATCCCAGATCCCCATTTCCATTGATATAACACCACATCTATCAAATTCTTACAACTTGTATATAAATATACGTTGCATTGTGTAAGGTGATCACTTAGGCCAGCCGATAGGTCGTATGCCCTATGGACACACAAGGACTTCCATACCTACTTTCCCATAAAAAAAAATATATAAGACATTTAAGAATAAATTAAATACTATGTTTTAAACCACTTTATTGCTTATTAAATTCAATAAAACCTACATTTGTTAAGCATTTAATGTGAATTTTGATCACACATTTGATAATAATACAAGGCCAAAATTTTTACACAAAAACTGACTAGGTTTGCGACTTAACAATCTAGAAGCATTATTAATTAATAAAGCTATCAAAAATAATAGTAAAATAATAAATAAACAAATAAATTTATCTAATAGTCCGATTTTAAAGCTGTTCCCTCTATCTTCAGTTAACTCCTCCCCTTCCCTCCCCCCCACCTAGTTGACACTCTGCCCCTCTCTCTTTTTCTTTCCTCTTTTATAAATTTCTGTACCTAGATTAGTCTATATTATAATTGTCCTGAAGATGGTTGAGTCCAACCGAAACTAGTTGACAAATATATAGCGATAAAGTGGTTTAAAACATAGTATTTAATTTATTCTTAAATGTCTTATAATGTCAAGCCACAAAGTGTTTTCTAGCTTTGAAAAGTTAAAAAATATATAATTTCGCTCTGTGAGATATATATGATATGTTTTGATTAATGGGATAAAAATCCCCTGGGATCAAAATCCAGTACTGTGTTCATTGAAGAATTCGGACAAACTCAAAATATTCTTTACAGCTCTGACTAAGAACAATAGAAGATTGAATCTACCAACAAGAGATCGTTCAGCCTTAATAAGAATAAAAATAAACAATCGTGACAGTGTTATCGCCGTACTTAGAACCCTTTCGTGCTATTAACGCATTCCGACAGCACTCGAAACTCACGAAAAATGGAGAGAAAAAGTGGGACACTCCGTATGCAAAAATATTTTAAGGCGATCGCGTCGAAAAATGAGCCGGCGGCGTGCCGGGGCAGCGGGCGGGGGTAGTAGGGGTGGGAGGGGGATCGCTCTGCAAGAATTTATGGGCCCGAATGTTTTATTGTAGTTGCCTGCATGATAATAGGCCGTTTTATTTTTATTGTATTCCAAAATGGACCCCCTTAATATGGGACGCGGGAGGAATATTCTGAAAGGGCCAAATGAAGTGAATTTAAATTAATGGCGCCGGCGATTTTTTTTTATTTTTGTTCGGGTCTTCCGCGCGATAATATATCGTCACGAGATAGCGGCGCGGGGCGGTGCTCGCGGGATCAGAGTTTTTTTTTTTAAACTGTTTTTGTATATATTTAAATTATAAATGAGCGACACACACAAAGCCACTTTCAAACTAGATATTCATAACGCTCATCATCATCATCATACATCACGCGTTTCTTCAAACCCATACTGCGCTAGCGCAGTACACTTTCAAGAGCGAAAATAAAATATATGTCATGAAAGTATACTCGATTTATGCGCGATACTCGAGTATAGTTTCCAACACATCGAGTAATATAGAAGTTCAGAAACTATACTAGGCTAGTACCCATTTAGCAAAATCAATTTGACTAATAATCTTAAACTTTTGAATATTTGAATGAGATACTGCAAATATGCTTATGAGAAATGGAAACCAATTCATAATGCCTAAATGTAAAACAACCCAAATGCAGCATCACTATATTTATAAAGCCATTAATTACTATAATAACTTATCTATCGAGATACGATGCATCAATAACCTCTCAGAGCAAAACAAAAAAATTAAATTTTTTTTAAAATCAAACTTAAATTCATAAATCATTTAAACATATAGCTTTTTTTAAATAACTCCTATGCTTTCATTATCAATTTACCTTTTTGCTGTATTAATAAATAACTTGTATACACTGTGTACCTATGTATTATAACAAGGAATAAAAACTGTGGCTCCCTCATCAGACTCAAGAGCTTCTCTTCACTGATGAGGTCTACATGACTACTAAGTGTTTAAAAAAAATGTTTAATCTGATATGTTATTTATATGAACTATATTTGTACCATAAATTAAATAAATAAAATAAAAAATAGTTTCACTTGAATATAGCTATAAAAAATAGGATTTTAATCTAACTTTTAGTTGTAAGCTTCTAGAAGAAATGAGAAGAATGGCGTCCAGTGCAAATATTGATTACTTCTTTAGAAATGACCGTTTATTAAATATTAATTATTAATAAATAGACGAAATATTAGCGTTTCAAGTTTAAATGTTATCTTAAGTTTATTTGAATAAATAGCATAATTTTTCAAAAAAAATTTTTTTATCTTTTCGCGGTATTTTTCAGGAGAATTTAAGTTACAAAAAACATTACTATAACATTATATACTCTGCTTTTATTCATCAATATCCTTATTCATTCCCAAAGCCGAAAACGGACCTAGTGCTCTAAAGTGACCTGAACTCTACACAATGCAACGTTTACCAATTCTAAGAACACCCACACATTATGAATTTTTGAAAGTTCTATATTTGTTCCAAAACCTGAGAATCTTTCGTTTATTTGAATGGACTATGCTAGAGACACCTGTAGTCTTTTCTCAAGAATTATGTATAGATAGATTTCGTAGCTAGTAATGATACCTTTATATTTTAAAGTGTTGATTATTAGTATTAACAAAAAAAAATTTCTGTAACAATAATATCAGAGCAGTGTCTTGAAGGATTGCAATTTTTAAATATAAATATATGCATTTTATTTTATTTAACTTTTAATTACATATTCAAAGGACATAATTATATATAACCTTTTAAGGCGGCATATTGCCAGTGATGACGTATGGAGTGGAGACAATGGCCCTTACAACGAAAAGTGTAGAAAAGCTCAAATGCACGCAACGATCCATGGAGAGATCCATGTTTCGAGTAAGCCTAAGAGATAGAATAAGAACTAATGAAATTAGCCGCAGTACTAGAGTAGTGGATATCATGGATCGTGTAGCGAAGCTAAAATGGCAATGGGTAGGGCATGTTGCAAGGCAAGATGCTACAAGATGGACTCCCAGAGTTGAAGATGGGCCGACGATATAACCGCTATGGGAGGAAAGAAATGGCTACAAATAACAAGGAAGGATGGAAGGGTGTGGAAGAAGCCTATATCCAGCCGTTTGTGTGCCGTGATTTGTTGTCAAAATTTGCTACATATGAAAGCCGGCTAGTATGAGAACACCGTGTCTATATTATAATACGAATAATACGAATGATAAAAACTCTGTTTTTATGTGATATTTTATTTATTTAATTATGTATTTTTTTAACAATTTTAATTTTAATTTGTATTTCTTAATTGAGGACTTGACATAACCATTGTGTGAATGAAATACATATATTATCAACATTTCTGTATGTGCCCCTTTGATTAAAATTAAATAAAATTATTGCCGGGTGTTAATGTGGGTGCGTGATTTAAATTTAACTTAATTGGAACCGAGTAAATTTTGTGTTTAATTTAATTTGATAACCTGAGCGTCATTTCTAAATACACTTGTATGGATAGTGACGGATTCTAGCAGGTTTCCAACCCCGTATCCCGCCGCCAGGGGTGTACGGCTCCAGCTTATTGTTTCCCCCGAAACGATCAGCTGTCATGACGGGGCGAGGAAGGGAGAGGGTGGGGGGTAGTGGGCAACCCGTCTGCGAAGGTTGTCAGGGATGATTGAACAAGGTTTGTTAGGTCGTGTGAGAGCTTACTCGCACCAACGGGGGTAAGTTGTACTAAGAAAAATTATTAATACTCAAGATAACAGTACAAGGCACTATATTTTATATAACACGATAAAAGACGTACAACAAATATAAAAATGGCAAATTAACCATTTCATAACTAGGGAGATAGTCCATGAAAAACAGGAAATAGTAGACCGACTTGGAGGCGGATTGTACCTGCACTACGAGGATATTATTATTATTATTTTATTTATTCTAACTTATTTTTTACACAGAAAAGGTAAAGGTAGTTGCTTAATTAGACTAGTCTGTTCTAAAGCAACTACCTGTTTTTGAAATTAAGTTAATAATTAGCGTATAATAGGTGTGAATTTATTATAAAGTGCACTTAACAAATTCACTTCAGATAGAGATAAAATCAAAACATATTACATGTTAAGTTTCTTTATCTTTTGCTTAAATTTTTTATTCTTTCTTTCTATATAATTTTTAATATGCCTTAGTTTAATTCATAAATATTTATCATTACTAACATATATCTAAATGTGGAGACCTGTAATTGGCCATCTATATTGTATCAATGTTTTCTATGCTTCTTTGTTGTGCTGTTGGTCTTCCATGAACATTAAATAAATTAAATTAAATTAAATATAATTCACATCACATAGAAAAAATATCAAATCATATTTAGAGAAGGTATTTGAATTATAATACACACAAAAACAATTTACAATGGAATCTAATCTGTCATATTTGACACATTGCTTTCGTTTTTAAGTCTACCTGCATTTAGTAACCGCTTTGTTAACTTCTGTTTAAATTAATGTTTCACTTTTACCTAATTTTACCTAATCTTATCCTGCCTTTAATACATTTCTGATTATAATGCCACAATTTAATTTCTGAAAATAGTTTATTTAACACAATATTTAAAAAATATTAACATTGTTTCGAAGAATACAAAAAATTATAAGGGATGTTTGTTGGTCACTAGTAAAGACTCTCGCCTAGTGATCCAGTAGTCGGTGGTACGAGGCTCAATTCAGGGAACCAGCAAATTGTTTAGGGTTAGTTAATTAATCGATAATTAAGATTAAGTATAGAAGTCCCACAGAGACGAAGTTATATATATGGGGAACGAGTATGGAAGACTTTATAGGGTGGCTCAGGTCTTAGGGCCAATACGAGCTTGCTTAACTGATCACTTTACACGATACAACATTCACCAAATTCACCGTAAGAACATACACATATTATCAAATTTGTTGAAAATTGTATATATATTCTGAATCAGTATTCTTTCCAATATTTGTAAAAAAATTACGTAACGTAGTATACTAGATTTAATTATAATTAATAATCCATAAAATAATAATAATGTTAATAGAGAACACGGAATACGTGTCGCATCAAAATTCTTACTAATTTCAAACATCTCTAAACCACAGTATACTAAGAACAGTAGTACGTCTTCATACAAACTGGCCGCTACCCATTAGAATGTGTGCGTGCGTGCTCGGCGCCGTGTACGCACGCATTGTGACGCACACATTGACATAGAATATGGGCGCACAAGGCGGCGGCAGTAAGGACCGTGCCTTCGGTGCCATTCGCGCTCGCAGCCGCCGCTTTAGAAAAAAAATGAGCTTCCTTAAAAAATGCCTTTTTTATGTTTGTGGTGGTTTACTAAAAAGGTGTATTGATTATCACAGAGACTGTGAGTTTTTAAAAGTGTACGTTGATGTTAATCAGCGTTCTTGCAATTTAAGTGCAGAAACTAGGTATACTAATTACAGAAATTTTCGGGGTTCGTGTCTACCTTATGCGTCGAAATGTCAGACGCTACGAGTAAAGTGACAACCCTAGCGTCAACTCATTAGTAGGCTAAAACTCGCCGACAGGCCGGAGATAAACTACTGTTCTGAGTATACTGTGTCTAAACGGTTGTTCTATGCAGATAATAACTTCGAATAAGACAAAAAAATTTCGGTAACCTACCAGAATGCCAGAAGCAGTTAAAATATTTTTCGTTTATTTGATTTTTCTGTATGTTTTTTCCAATTGATTAATAAAAAATTGTTAAATATATTTTCTTTGTCTTTACTGTTACTTAATAACCGCTTAGCCGCTCCCCTTTCCTCCCTCCCATCTAGTTGACATTCTGTCCCTCGTTGATTTTCTTTCCCTATGTAAATGTCTGTACTTAGATTAGCCTATATTATATTATACTGATGAAGTCTCGAAACCAGTCGACTAAAAATGGTAATTATTGGTTTAAAAATGTGTATTTAATTACTCCCTTTATATTAATTCGTGGCGTCTGCTTGCTTACTTGCTTGCCGGCTTGCCGTCAACAAAAACTTTGGATCGATTTTTGACCCATTTCCCGTGATATAATCGAACTGAAACTTGGCAAGTAGACTCGTGGCGACGATCAAGAAGATCTATCAAAAAAAAAGAAAATTATAGTATTATTTCGGATTTTTAGAAATTTTATTGGTTTTTTCAAATTGGAATCAATAGAAAAGTTTGATTACGGCGGCCCGATAACGTCGCGGAATATTTTCTAAATTTGAATTACTCCATCGGTATGCATAATAGGTACTTCACCACGAATGTAGAAAATCTAAATTGACTTACAAATGTTTTTAGAATTTAATCTTCAAAGCATGAAGTGTCTTATCAAAGCTCAAAACATCTGAAATTTTAGAAATATATTAAATTACTGTAAGTTTAGTGTTATGTTATATGTTTTAATTCGTCTTTAATTGTTGTTATATTTTACAAAGAAAGGGAATATAATAAAAACTTGGTTTTTATGGGTTACTTTTATTTATTTTAAATTTTAATATAATGTCAAGTCACAAAGTGTTTTCTTGCTTTGAAAATTAAAAAGGGTACAGTCGAACTCGTTAAATTTATATATTAAAAACCTTGCACACTTGACTTGAAGGGGCTCTTTGAAAACCAGAGCCATAGACGGATGCAACGCTTAAACATAAAGTAGCTAATGCATTTTTTTGCAACTAGGAAGCTGCACGCGGCGAGACGAACGTGTATTTAATCAGCTGTTTAAGTCAGCGGTTCCCAACCTGTGGTGCGCGTACCACCGGTGGTACGCGAGGGGATAGTAGTTGGTGGTACGCGAAAAATAATCAGTAATGGCGGACATATTTATTGATATAAGTGTACGTTTAAAAATTAAACTTATAACTTGATAACAACGTATTTTAATCTCAAGCAACACTTTCGTAACTATTATTTTCGATAATGAATAAAAAATTTCGGTAATAAAAATATTTTAAAATACAATTTCATTAATATTATTATATTTTTAAAAATTTCACCTGCGGTGCTGCTGTAAATTTGTAAAAATGAAAATTGAAATTGTCTCGTTTATATCTACGAATTTTTACATTTACCGTGTTTAATTACTTTTATATACATATATTTTTTATAAATATCGGTAATAATTGGAAAAAAAATTAAATTAATTTAATTCTATGTAATTTTTTTAATAAAAATTAATTAAGCTTCGGCACCTCTTATTTAAAAAAAATCACTGTGATATGTAAAGTTCAAATGTCTCATAAAGATGATAAAAGATCAGAAAAAATAAAACCTTTGCAATTTTTTTAAATTAAATAAATTGAGTTCTGGGAAATAGGTCATCCTATAAAATTTATAATGCAAATAAAATATCAAATCTCTCAAAATACAATTATTTTTGCGAAGTGGTACAATTGAGCGCGATGTAATACCGAGTGGTACGCGAGCCAAAAAAGGTTGGGAAACGCTGGTTTAAGTGATACGTACAGACTGCGAGCAGGAATTAAACGAGAGTTTTACTGGCAGTTAAAATCGTGATCAAAGTAAAAAGGGAGAAGCGAATGCTGCACGTTAGGATATAAATGTGTGGCTCGTTATATTGTATCCTTTACTATCTTCATGTTACATAGTGCAAATGGCAGGGTTTACTGATAAAAAGTAGTATTGTCACGTGTCGTGGCTGCGGGAGGAATTAATGAAAATGCTAATTCTAATAAAAATTCAATAGACTAGTTTCAGCAGTTACCTACCATAATAAGAATCATGACTTTAATTAAAATATATATTTAGAAAAAAATGGTAATTACATATTTATCTGTCAGAATATTACGAAATATTTAAATTTGAATAATTTGTTAATTATTGTGAAGGGAACAATAGGAGATATATCTCTTATTTAGGTTTATTTTCAAAATATACGCTTCGGAAAAAGTCATGCTTATTGTTCTCACTGCACGCCCCTGTTAGGTACACTAGGTTAACTTAAATTCAATAAATTATATAATATAATTAATAAAAAATTACTTTGTTTTCACCACACTTATATATTGAAAAATATCAACACGTTTCAGGGCACATGGCCCCTTCGTCAGGGTACAATGTATACTAACAAATTAAAAATTAAAAATCGAAGTATAGATGATCAAAATAAAAATATATATACGGGAAATTAATAATAATGAAGTACCTACTGACATGAAAACAAATTTAAAAGATAACTATTGAGTATTTTAAATAACTATGTCCTTTTTACGAGTATTTAATTATTATTCTTTTTCCATATATAAAGAGCCGCCAGAAAGAGAGGGCGACCACGGAAGACGTGTCATGACCAGATTAACCAGATACTGGAAGATGGTCCTGTTGGAAGCCTGAAAAACCGTCGAGCTTGCATGCGAAGATGTATGAATGTAGACGAAGCAAAAGTTGTCAGGACAGAAGAGTATGGTGCTCTATTCTCTCTGCCTACCCCCCACGGGGAAACGGCGTGATGGTAAGTAAGTAAGTAAGCATATATATATTTATATTTTGATTGTCTAAACTTCTTTTTTTGTTTTATTTGTTAGTATACAATATACCTTAACGAAGGGGCCATGGACTCTGAAACATGTCAATATTTTTCAATGTATAAGTGGAGAAAACAAAGCACATTTTCATTAATCATATAAATCATGTCACAACAAAATCAATTTGCGCTTTTTGAAGAAGTTATTATACAGGGTTATTTGGAAAATATTAATAACCTCGCAGGACTATATACTCCTGACTTGATTATGAGTCAAAAATATTATGACCTAATATCAATAGTTAGGAGATATCCAACATCAAAGTTTCCATTTTTTTTCAATATTTCCGACTTATTTTTTGTAAAACGTTGGATTATCATTACAGTAACACATATCGATTACGAAATATTTATTCGTTTCAATACAAGTTTAATAAAATGATAAAAACCCTGAAATAATTCCAATTGGAATTGGAAGGTTTTTATTATTTTATTTGACTTGTATTAAAGGAAAAGAATTTTTCATATTCGATATAAGTTACTGTAATGATAGTCCAACGTTTTACAAAAAATAAGTCAGAAATATTGAAAAAAAAAGGCAAACTTTGATGTCGCATATCTCCTTAACTATTGATATAAGGTCATAATAGCTTGAACATTTTCGAGTCATAATCAAGGCAGGAATACAGTCCTGCGAGGTTATTAATGTTTTACAAATAACCCTGTATAATCGATTATAAATAAAATCAAATGTAGTTAACTTTTTTTTGTTGCCACTTAAATAATTGATTACTTATGGGTACACCTAAAACAAGTGGTGAAAACAAAGCACATTTTCATTAATCGTATTAACCATGTCACCACAAAATCAATTTGCGCTTTTCGAAGAAGTTATTATACAACAATTCAGTTCTCTCGTGCCGAAATGTTAATACATCCGTACGCAGGTATGGTTGGTTGCACGAGGTGCGACAGCCGAATCGAATACACCCCTGTGGAAAGATCCGGATTGATATTTTACGAATCCAACAGTCTGAGATTTGCAGTGGCTTCCGCTGGAAAATGTTTCCCGATATTTCAAATCTATCCCGCCAGCATAGGGTATCGCTTGGCAACGTCGAAAACGGTTCTGAAATAAATAAAGCGAGCGCTTGTACGTTTGCAGAAACGAGCCGCGATATTTGTAACTTAATAATATTTATTCACGCAAGAAAAGCCGACACGTTCGATAAATTTCGCGAGCATTTTTTCGGTAGACATCCACATAAATATGCGAATATTAAACGATTTCAAATGGAAAAACTAACAAGTATACATATTATACAGGGTTATTTGGAAAACATTAATAACCTCGCAGGACTACATTCCTGCCTTGATTATGCGTCAAAAATGTTCAAGCTATTATGACCTAATATCAATATTTATGGAGATATGAGACATCAAAGTTTGCATTTTTTTTTTCAAAATTTCTGACTTATTTTTTTAAAACGTTGGACTATCATTACAGTAACTAATATTATCAAATATGAAAAATTTATTCCCTTTAATACAAGTCAAATAAAATAATAAAAACCTTCGAATCCCAATTGGAAAACATTCCAATTGGAAAATTTTCACGGTTTTTATCATTTTATTTAGCTTGAATTGAAACGAATGAATTTTTCGTAATCAATATAAGTTACTGTAATGATAGTCCAACGTTTAACAAAAGATAAGTCAGAAATATTTAAAAAAAATGCAAACTTTGATGTCTCATATCCCCGTAACTATTGATATTAAGGTCATGGCTGCTTGAACATTTTCGACTCGTAATCAAGGCATGAATATAGTCCTGCGAGGTTATTAATATTTTCCAAGTAACCCTGTATATACACGAAATGAATCTTCTCGGCGCGATTGACTAGTACGTTCATCCACAAAGTCCGCAAGCTAAAACTTTTTTATTTCACTGTGTTATGAAATGTTGTGAAAAAGGGATTTACGGGCAAGTTATCGCGAGGATGTTAAACGATTTCAAATGAGAAAAAACTTACAAATGTACACATATACTCGAAATTAATTTTCTCAGTGCGATTTTGATTGAACTGGTACGTTCATGTACAAAGTCCGTTTGCTAAAACGTTTTTATTTCACCGAACGATACTGTTGTGAAATAGGGATGGTATACTGTCCTTCTTCGGGTTCCAGCCCCTATCTACACCACCACTGATGTTATATTGTATAAGGATACTCATAAAGAATTACCCATATTGTCGATTGAAGCAATTTGTGTTTCTAACAACGTTCTATAAAAATATAAACAATCTACAAATTATGCCTGTAAGACTGCATCTAATTAGAAAAAAATATAATAAAACGGATCCTAAAATGAAAAAATCTTTTGGCCTAAGACTATTCAGTTTCCAATCGCCTAATACATATAACCTACTTAGTAAAAGTATTCAAACCAGCAGTAATAGCAAAAAAATTCAGAGTAAACCTATTTAATATTCTTTTCAATATGGGTAGAGAAAACACTGAAAAGAAATTAATGGAAATTATAAAATAAAACGCTTTTGTAAAATAAGTATTATCATTATATATTTTTTTCTCTTCTTCGTTTTAAATATTTATAAAATTTATATCTTATTTGGAAAACTACTGTTTAAAGATTAATTAATATTCAATTTTGCAATATATTTTTGTAGGTGTTTTAGTTTTAGCTTAAATACCAAGTCCATGTAATGTTTTAATTTAATATAATGTATTTATTTAATTTATCTTTTTATTGTATTAATTTAATTAAAATATATGTATTGCATTAATCTAATTTCAATTTTTATAATGTACTAATATACTTGAACTCTAAGTTATTAATGAATTATACTAATGAGTACCTATAGTTAAATTTTGTGTTTTAAAATGAAATATGTAACTTGCCCTAAAACAGGCCTGCCTAGTTGGGTAGTTACATATTTTATTGTATGATAATTTATTTTTGTATAATTATATTTGTGATGTAATGTAATGTAATAAATAAATAAATCTATTTACCTAGTTGTTTGACCCGAGTATTATCATAGCAATAGAATATTGCTTGACCTACTCAACTAAATTGGTTTGCCGATTAGACACTTTTGCACCGCAGTATAGTTGGGTCAGATAAGTCAGCGCGAACGTTAAAATATAGCTACAGATTGAATTCCCAACTGTTTAACTATGTAGATGAACGAACAATTATGCCAAAATATTCATGCATCAGGAATTATACTGAAATACTTTCCCCATTTTCGTAATGGATTGTCACAAGAATTACGCGATATGCGTTCGTGCAACGATCCATAACTAAAATGTCAATGCTTCGCAATAACAGATATCGAATTTCAACAAAAAGGAATTTCCAAAAAAAAAAATATGAGTGGAATTCAAAAAATGACACGAGTACAAATAAGTCCACAAAAAAGTCATAATACTACCGTACAAAAGCGGGTAGATTTTAATCTCAGATTTAATAATTATATTTTGAACAGACTTAAGTCAAGGAAATCCCGCGAATTTAAAAATACGTAATTTATGACTAGCTCTACATGATTGCCTCAATTGGATACATTTATCTTCCTTCACTACTTAAGTGACAATTTTGAGGGTTTAAATTTCATTTACCTAACGGCTATCTTACGTGTCTTATCATAACGTAACTGATAACAAAAAAATTAGCGTACAATATTTTTGGAGTTGAGTATCAGTACTATACTTTAAAAAAAAACTAATCCATAAAAACCAAGTTTTTATTATACTCCCTTTCTCATTTCCTAGTTAAAACAGGTTTAACGCTTAACCTACGCGTTGAGCTTGAGTCGGCCGATGCTACGAAAGGCAGTAATAAAAAAATTCTAAAAATCCAAAATAATACTATAATTATTAATTTTTTAACGAAAATTTGATATCATTTTTATCGTCGCCACGAGTCTGCCTGCAAAGTTTCAGCTCGATTCGATCACGGGAAAAGAGTTAAAATCGATCCAAAGTTTTTTCGTCAAGCAAGCAGACGCTACGAGTTAAAAGAAAGGGAGTAAAAAGATTGTAGGTATTCATTACATTAAAAACATATGCATAATACCTTAACGCGAACCCCCTAAATTTTAATTCCGTAAATTCGCAGGTTGTGCAATACGTCTATTGCAAACTTAATTTAAACTTAACCAATGAAATTTAACTTAATTTAACTCAGGCATGAAATTTTTTAACAACCTTCCAAGCGAAATGAAAAAGAAACAGGATACAGAACAATTGAAGAGCAAATTGAAAAAACATCTCTATGAACTGAACTAGACACCATTGCCTTCAAAGTCAAAGACGTTTACTCTACTACTTCATCCTAGATATATAATATAAAATAATTAAATGTAAGGAATTATATATAGAAATTCAAAGTTCCTTGTCCGATGCTCTTTAATGGAGAGGAACTATGAATAACACAATTGTGTAATAAATATTATTGAACAATAAAAAAAAATATAAAAAAATTATAAATCAAAATAAAAGATCATTTTCCCAATTTTAAGGACGAGAAAAACACTCTGAATTTCTTTTACATAAAACATCGTTCGCGCGTGCCGTCATACACATTTTTATTAAATTCACGCACATGTCTAAGGTATAATATTTTTTGTTTTACTCATATGTTTCATATAAAATTTCTTTCTATAAAAAAACGTGAAATGTCGCAAACACGTATCATACCAACTACCTCTGCATGGAACATATTTTTCAGGTTTGAATTTTTTTTAATAAGGATGTGAATAAAATAATAAGAATATTGATGTTACACGAAATGCGATATATAAATAATAATCTAAACGCTTGTTCTTTAAAAATAATACTTGCTTGCTGGTCCCCCAGAGTGGGGCTCGAACCACTGATCATGGGATCACTAGGCGAGAGTTTTAACAACTAGAAAAACTAAAATTACATGTATGTTCGCGTATATTAAATAATGAAGAAAATACTGTTTGATGAGCGATAAATTAACAACCATGACTTGTTTTCGGTAGTTGGGTATTTGTGGAAGTGTTGACAATAATGTCTTCAAGATTATTTTTGTGTCAGAAAGGAACGGTAAAAGTAGGGTGTCCACGCTGACTTATTGTAATATTATTATTTATATCAATATATATCAAAAGTATTATATAGTACTATACATCCTACACCATCCATACTGAGATGACAATTTGAAACGATTGTATATTAGGATTGTAACGAGATAACAGCGCATTTGCTTAGCACTTTTGATTTCACAAAAGGTTTCGGAGGCGCCTATTTTCAATCATGGTACCGGTAAACGTAAAAATAAAACAAGGTAATAAAAATATTATTAACGGGTTGTAGAGATTTCCAAGATTTCGGAGATCAAAAAGAGAGCAAAGATTCCAAAGATTCAAGATTTAAAAAAAAAGAGATTTTTATTCACGTTGATAGAATTATTATAGATATTAAATAATGAGTTTATTAAAATTTCTTATTTTTTTCACTACTTAGTTTCGAAGAAACAGAATCTCTCATCAACAGGCAAGATATCAAAAATCAGTGAATAAAAGACACCATTGTCTCTATGAGACATCTACATCTAATACACGTTTCTTCTGTATATTCTGATACAATATTTTTAAACTCAGGCCTAGAGGTAACAAAGTTAATATCATTTTATATCTAATCTATCATCAAAGCTAATAAAATTGTATAAAAATGTAACTATATTTTTAAATACCTCTAGCACAGTTTTTATAACAAATTTTGCTGGAATACCCGCTCAATTAATAAAACTCTGAATATCCACGTTTACCAAGCACAGGGGACGTTTTTAGGTTCACCTCGCCCGCTGAAAATTAGCCGTTGGCACACCGCGTTTGTACAATTGTGAATGTGCCTAACACCCCATAAATATAGTGATTAAAATCACGCCAATATCCTCACAAAAAAAGCGAAAAAAAAGCGAAAAACACATAAATTGAAACAAGCCCGCTGTCAGTGTTGGGAAAAAGCATCGAATAACGTAAGCTCGCTTCCGCCACGTGATTTTGCAGCGGGCAGATTTTATTTTTTGTTGCGAACAACACAAAGAAGGAATGGATTACTCGTGTGTGTTTTCATGGGTATATGGGGTAAGTTGTAACGCTGTACGGACGGAGGGTACGTCACTTATTTCGACAACCGTGACAAAGTGGTTTTTTTCTTTTGACTGTGAATATGGCGAATAGGTACCTGACCGAACATTCAATTTGCAGTTGTTGTTGCTGTGAGGAGAAAAAAATAGTATTTTATATTTAAATAAGTACGCATACTGTCGATAATATATTTATTATATCTTGCAAAACTGTAATTACAGTTTAAACGCAAGGATTTAATTATAATAAGTGTATGTACATTTCTTTACTTAATTGTATTTAATTTATGATATATTATATAATAAGCTACTTTATTAAACTTCTTTTTGCTTTTCATATCCACTTCACAATTCACTGTATTATTTCTTTAATGTCTTTTTTATATTTTTTTGTCCCGTTACATTTTTTATTTAATCCGGTGGCTTGTTGAATAATTTCGGAATTACGCACTGTGTGGTTCTGTCTCCGTAACAATTATTTGTTTTTTTTATTTCTAGTTTTTTATTCATTGTTTGTCTTGTCGTATATTCATGATGTACCTATTGGTGTTTTGAAACTGTCCTTCTCGTATTCTTCCAGTGTTATTTTATAGTAAAGTTGTTTTTGGATCGGTAAGATTTTACACATTTTGAATAGGTTTTCCGGTTGGTCCTTACATGCTTCTTTTTGATTTTTATTTGCTATAGTTTTAATAATTCTTACTTGTAGTTGTTTTACTTTTTCTAAGTATGATGGATATGTCAATCCGTAGCTGTTTAAGCTATAATTTAAACTATAATATAAGCAATAACGTGTGTGTCTTGGAATACAATGTTTGGGATGGAAGGAAGAATTGAGTGTTTTTTGTAATATAAAAGATGTTCCCTGTCACCTAAGCTAGACCGAAGCCTATGACAGAAGAGACAGGATCAACCAGACACGGTGTAAAATTTTTACTATGGTTTAATTGTTTTCGAATCTTTTTCATAGTCAGTGCAAATTTTTAACAAAACAATCAACGAAAAATTTTGAGAGTGAGACCGTGAGGCATTCTATCTCAGTTTTTTTTGATCAAGGGAAAAAGTCTTACCGAAAATTTATGACAACACAAAACGAAATTCGACAAAAATGCTTTTTATATGTCAGGAATTTTCCGTAGATTAAACAAATGAAGTGATACATTTTATAATATCCTAGGCTCTTTACATTTTAGCGGGTTAAGTGTGATGTGTAGTGTTCTGACGAGGAAGAAAGAAAAGAAAAGTCCACCCGCCCAGAGACGTGTTCTTGTGTTGGCACGTGGTGTGTATAGAAATGTTAGTTTATTTCAAAGTTAACATAGGTTTACATAGGAGCGCAGAATACAGTAAAAATTTCGCGTGCTGGCTGCGGCTCTCAGCGGTCGGAACGTGGTTGCCTGCATCGAGCTCCTGATTGGTGGTTTGCTCGATGCGTGCGGCTAGAACCGCAGCGGGTCTCTTCCTCCACAACATGCTTGAAGGGAGAAGCTAAAAAAATTGTTTTTCAACTAAAACGGACATTGAACGTTTTTGTTCATCAAATGTTTAACGAATTTATTTTAATTGTATACTTTAATAAAATTAATTTAAATGGAACATGTGCCCCGATGGAACGCGACACTCTTCTGCGATCATATCACATCATCGTATGCAAACTTGACGGTTGTCGAGGCTCCCAACAAGACCATCTTCCAGCATCGATTTTCAATCAAGTTTCATAATTCCATTTTATTGTTATAGAGTTAAGGTTATTATTACGGTCGTTAGACATATTTAATTGTAAATGCTTACGGATATTTTATACGAACCTCATGTTTTTCCGAGAAATGATTCTCGACGTTTCGTTGAAGTCGTATTCAACGTCATCTTACGACTTTGATTCAACCTTCGAGAGACGTCGCAGAAAAGTAACCATTTACAGTTAAATATTCGTTTAATTGTATTTTTATATAGTTTTAATTTTTGAAAATTCGTGTGCTGAATTATAAAATACAAACACTTAACTTATTTATGATATGCCACGACATTGCTTTTGACACGATGATTCCAGATCTCAGTAAGCATCTTGATAAATGTAAATTTTAGGCGATTCAAATGATGAAACAAACAACATTTTATTCTTTTACTACTTGTAGAAATATTGAGAAAATAAGTTTTACCTAAAAGCGATAGTAAATCAATGAAGAAAGATAATTGGTCTAATTCTGAAAAATATAGATTATCGACAGTACCTATATTTACACCCCTGGTAGATGGATCTAGGGTGAAATTAAAATATTTGTTAATACAACATTTTATGAGAAACAGGGGAATAACACGACACCGAAGACACTTTTTATGGTTAAAATATTAGAAATTCCGTAAAAAACGAAATTAAAACTGATGAATTAAGTTATCAAATTAATCTAGACATAAAATTACCGCACAACCGTAGAGTGCAAAGTCAATGAAGTCTTATAATGTGGATAGGTTATCGGGTCATTTTTAATGTCTTGTTTATTTGGTACAAAATTCGAACAATAATAAACAACTCTGTCACAACATTAATGTATTTTTTATTATTTATTAAATACTATTGAAACATTATTTCTTTACAGTTTTTAAAACCGTTGAGATCATATTATTATGAGAAGGAATCATCAAACTTACACCCTTAACATTTTTAAATACCACTACGTCACGAAAATGAAGAAAGACAGCTTAGCTACAACAAAAAACAAGAGTGACCCGATCGCGCGATGTAAGCGAATTTTGTGAATTTGGCTTTTGGATAATTATTAAAAGTAATTAAATTTGACTTTTAAATTAAGTCTGAATAATGAAGAGTGAAACATATTTCATAGGGTAGGCGTAGGTTTGAGAAGAAAGAGAAAATTATAATCTGTTAATTTAGCAAATTCCAACTCTCTCGTGTGGAAGTCAAAATTTTTAAAACGGTATCAAGATTTACATACCTAGGATCCCTGATAACAAGCAAAAATAATACTACAGAAGAGCTCCAGAAGCGCATAGTGAACGCAAATCGCTGCTTTTTCCGCCTACAAAAGCAGATAAAATCCACACTGCTGTCCAGAAATATCAAGATATTAGTGTACAAAACACTTATTAGGCCAGTGCTCACGTACGCAGCTGAGGCGTGGGTACTAACTTAGAGGAATGAGCGAGCACTGCACCTTTTTGAAAGGAAAATTTTGAGGCGTATCTTCGGACCGGTTCTAGAAAATGAACTTTGGCGCAGACGTTACAACAATTAGCTCTATACTCTGTTTAAGGAGCCAAACGTCACAAAATTTCTAAAACTGGGAAAACTTCGGTGGCTGGGTCATGTGGAGAGAATGTCCGAGCATCAAGCACCACAGTCCCTGCTGAACTCAAGGCCAATAGGGCGAAGGAGCTTAGGAAGGCCAAAATTAAGCTTAGAGCTTCGGAAATGGAGAGAGCTGGCACTAAACCAAGATGAGTGGAGGAAGATTATTGAGGAGACCAAGACCCGCCAATGGTTGTAGTGCCAAGAATGATAATGATGATGAATTTAGCAATAGTTTCATTAAATTATGTTCCATGGATTCCCCTGTAGTTTTTAAAATTATAAAAGAATACTCATAATAGCAAGTAAGATATTTGCGACAAACCTATAGTGGTGAGGACGGTCAAGGAGTAGAGGAAGGCCTTGGCGAAGTTCCACTCGAAGTCGTCCGCCGCCGTGACGCCGGCCGCCCCCTCCAGCGCCCTGCCCGCCGCCCCCTGGATGCCGCCCAGCTCCGCGGCCACCCGCTGCGCTAGCTGCTCCTGGAAGCGGCCGATCTCCTGCGCCGCCAGCCGCGTCCAGTTCTCCTTGTACAGGATGTTCAGCGAAACGGTGATCTCCCAGATGTTCTCCACGGTGCGCGCGCGCAGCTCGGCGCTGGCCTGCGCCGCGCTGCCGTTGTTGCCGTGCTGCCCGACGATGCTGCTGGCGCTTTTCTCCCGCAGCTGCTGCTGGTAGAGCGTCGTCGCTAGCGTCTTCTGGTGCATCTTGGCCGCGCCGCCCTCAATGGCGAGGAACACGAAGGAGCCGAGCAGCGTGTAGGCGAGCAGCAGCGCGAAGATGCCGATGTTGGTGACCAGGCCGGTGAGCAGGCCCTTGCGCTTCGCCCTGTTGGTCTTGAAGCAGAAGCAGCAGGTGGCGGGCGCGTCCGCGCTCAGCTTCCTCGGCAGGCCGGTGCCGTTTTCCCCTTTCTGCTTGGCGCCGTCTCCGCGACCCTTGGCGGTCTTCTTGTTCGTGCCGAATTGCATCTTCACCACGTCCTTGTCCATGATTGCCGGTGCGTCTTGTTGCCTTATTTTTTATATCTCGCGTAGTCGGGGGTCGTTAAGCGGGGGTGGCGGTACGTGCCCAGATGCTGGATATCGTAGCGGAGCACGTAATGGCGGGACCCAACAGATGTTCCGGACGATAAACTCGTTACAGCGGCTCAAAACTTCGATAAAGTTGGACGCACAAAGCGATGAAAAGAATTCAAACAAAACAAATTACAATATTTACGTTGTTTATAATTTTTTAAGAACAATTAATACTTGGCAGGGTGCGCGCGCCCGCGGCCGCCGTCTGCCGTGTGGGGCGGCGCTACACGCTCATCCCCTTTTTATACTTCGCCATCGGGCAGATGTTATCGCGGGAAGATTGTCACGTTCCACTTTCGAAATGCATCCGGCGCGCTCTGATTGGTTGTTTGTCTCTTCCGGGGGGCGGCCGGGGGAGGAGGGCGCCGGATGTCAGAAGTCGCGTTTCAGGTTTTCTCCGCAACTCTTTGTGCGGTTATACCCGCGCTATTACTGCCGCCGCAGTTCTCCGATTCCGGAGTGGGAGGAGCTTTTAACTGCCGCCGCTTGTGGGATATCTGTAACAATAAAAACAAACTATTGTATCGAACCATAAAGAGTAGCGAGTGCTCGAGTGTTTATTTCGACAAAACTTTAAGTGTTCTTTTTTACAAATGCATCACTTCGTACGATTTTTGAAGCCGGCTCAAAATACATCGCTGTACAAGAATGTATTTATAAGTCGGTTTTAATAATTCTCTTCAAAAATTTAACACAGTGAAATCCACGCGAAATACTGTTGTTCATCGTGTATTATTACCGCCTGGCAGCCTTTATATTAAAACGCACATAACTTGGTATTAAAGCTTTACCTCGTGGTACTTTCTACCTCATTTCTTTGAAAAACTCTAACTTATTGTAATACGTGAATTATTCTCCTTTAAATTGATCACAAAATTTTATTCACATTAGCATTTTAAAATAAATGTAGCTAAGGGAGAAGTAAGAATGTTCTTAGGTTTTCACGGCCACTCAGAATCTTCAACTTTGTGTTTACTGGGGTATTATGCCGTGTTGTTACGACCTTTCGGGCCTGAGGACACACATTAGGCCCGAAAGGTCGTAACAACATGGCATAATACCACAGTAAACACAAAATTGAAGAGAGAAGTAATTGATATAGATTTTGTTTACCCGTAAATATCTACTTATCCCAATTATAATAATTTCGTTGTCTGTCTATCCCCGTAACTTCGTGTAACGTCCGTAAATTCTTTAAATTTTTTTTTTAGAAATATCACATATTCAAAATTCATTCGCTTCAATACAAGTCAAAAAAAATATTAAAACTTTGCATAAAATTTTTTGAAAAGTTTTAAATATTATTTCTGTACAGTTTGGCATTAAATTTTAAATGTAAATGGGTGACAAATAATAAAAAAGATAAAATAAAAATAAAACATTTTAGATAAGAATCCAAAGCGCAGAAAACGAACTTATGATTATGTAAATATCCTAAGGGTTAAATTAGCACTGTATGTTACGGCCAAAGTCATACAAAAAAGGTTTTTTTTATATTTAACTGCAGGTAATAAATAATTTCATTATAATCAAATATTTAAAATAATTAATCTGAAATGAAAACGTTATGACATGCCTAGCAGCAGAAATATGATGGCTTATCATCTTCTATAATAAAGATGATATAAGATAATGATTTAATTTAAAATACTTATTTAATATTAATTATAAAAGGTAAAATGTAATACGATAAAACATTTATAATGTTATAAAATGTAAGGAAAATCAGAACATTTAAAAGTAGGTATCTACCTACATTTTATTATTTTCAAGTTGTTTGAAGTATAAAGAAATTGAACATTTTAAACAAGAGAAAGCATGTGTTGAGATCGGTAAGCATCGTTTCGCTTTTGTTTTGAGTTTGAAAGCGTGTTTTGTTGAATCTGCACTATTTTTCTAAAATATCTATCAAAGGATGTAATTTTATTTTGAAAGTAAACTACGATCACCCAGATTCAGTACCGCAAAGTTTCTTTACGGTAAGTATAACAGAAATCACTTAGACAAATTATAATTCCAAAATTGTCTATTTAGGATAGGATGTAAAGAAATCAAGATTTTCTACAAATGTGATACCTAACACTGAACGAAAAGTAAAATTGGCTGACAAAAAATGTCATATGAATGAACTAGTCTAAGGTTTATCTAAATATTCTTTTACGAAGCATTACAATTATCTGAATTCGGGCATTTTGATGTTTGCCACCATATAAACCAAAATAAGAATTCTATCAATTCATTATTTTAATTTGTACATAATTATGCAGACCACGAGATAGCCGATGTTTAACTCGCTTCAAACAGATAAACCTACGATGGTTATAAAATATTGCATGTCACGTTCCACCCTCGTAAACCCTGAACGTGATTTTGATCACCAAGGCGTGACCTTGAGTATGCTTCAATAACCTGACCTCGGTTATTTTACTTGACCTTAGTTTTTCATTACTTGACTTCTGTTCTTTTAATTACTCGACCTCAGATTCATTAGTAATCCCGTAGAGAAAACCTAATTAACAGCAGACGCCTGAAAAAAATTACGATTAGAAACTCGGCAAAAATATGCAGAAATATTATCGTTAAATTTATTCAGAGAAATGCGAGAAAAGGTATCACATTTTATTTTATTAAAGCACTTCTAATTTTCCTAGAAAATCTAATAAAACTTCGTAACCAATTTAGCAGCACGCGCCTCGCGGGAAAAAATTCGGCCGGCCGGGGGGGGGATTTCTGCGAAAAAATGTAATATTTACCCGCTGCAAAGATTCTTTGGGAGATTTTTTCAGGGCGCAAATCGTTGGAGTTTCCAACTTTTATCAAATTCAATATAACTTGGACGGACGTTCTTATTCTTCGTAGAGATTGCACAGCGTCCGGCCTGCTGGACCACTCGCGAGATTCTGAACGCAGCTTTGTCGCGCCGCACAGTGATCAATTTGTACGAACGTCGGTTGGAAACGAGGATTAATTTTTGTGGTCACGAAAAAATCTTTAACCTATTTATTTAACAAAACACATTTATTTTTTTATCTTCATCTTGTTACATGACATAGGAGATGGAGCCGCTCATCTCACTAGGAAGAACCTGTGCCGAGATGAGCAGCTGAACAATATAGTGAGAACAAAAAATAATAAAGATATAAAACAAAATACCATATTACTTTAAGATTAATTAATTAATTAATTAATTGAGCATATAAATATAAAATATGGATAATAAGAACAGAATATACTGTAAAATACAAAAGCAATAGTGAAAGTAGAGTAATATATATAAAAATCATATGCATGGATAGTAACAAAATTTATATATAATAGCACAGTTAAAAGTATATTTAGGTATGTACCTATATAAGAGAATTAAATGAATGTTTGTGTTTATTAAATAGTGACAAGAAATGAAGTTTAATGAGCAATAAATTATGACCTGTTTTCGGCAGTTGGGTATTTGTGCAAATGCAGGTGACAACAATGTCCTCTCCAATAGTGTTGTGTAAAAAGTTAAGAGTAGGGTATCCACACTGACTACGACAGAATGGACACCAAAGACATTTGGATATCACTTCCATCAGTCTGCATAACACCCTTAACCATTTTTTTAATAATTGACACAGTGTTTGCACTCTTAATGTTTATATTAAACGTGTTTATATTAAATGAAAATTATTTATGAAATAAATAAATGGAGTATCGTAAAGATTCGACAACAGTGTAAAGTGCTTGCACACTCTGACGGGTCGTGATTTCAGTCAGAACTGTTCAAAACAGCGCAGAGTGTAGTCGCGAATTTGTGCTTTAGCAAACATATTACGAAAAGTGTGAAATATGGAAAATATTGTGGAAGATAGGATATATTTTTAGCATTTGACATAAATAATATTTCAAATATCTTTATTATGTTTTTGATACAATGGAATATGCTTTCACAAATGTATTTTTTCCGTGATTTCACACGAAACTTAACAGACTTTAAAAAAAAAAACGTATATATTTTTTCATCGACACTTATTTTAATTCATAGCACCAATTTGCACAAAGCAAGCATTCTTCCCAAAGATGTTTTATCGTTATTAAATAATCCAATAATAACAGATTCCAAAAGAAGACTACAATTTTATACGCTACTTTAGACTTTAATAATAACTGAATTTTTATTTTTCTTTGTATTATTTTAGTTTGTGATTTCATTTATTGTCAATAATCCTTTGTAAAAATTATCCTTTGCTTAGTAAATACATGCTTTGCTAGTTTTTTGTATTTGTTTTACTATTCACTTAAAAAATACCATTAACACAATATATGTTAGTCAATTGGATGATATATAATATTTATCAAGTGTCGTGTATCACTACCTATAGAATAAAAGTACTCTAAATGTACACTTACATCCATAACTAGGTATTATCTTATATAAAATATCATTTTATACTTGTGTGAAGTTCATAAAAACTAATTTCCACCCAAATGATCAAAATTGATCACCGTGCGCCGCTGAAAATTGTAAAGCGTCGCGACGCTGTCAATAACACTATCAACCCAGCCTTACTGTGTTTTTTATAATATTTGTGGCGAACATATTACAACAATGGAAATTTAATGATGCGAACAACTGCATCTGAGCTGCATTTTTCCTCAGAAATAAAAAAAAATCAAATATTAATTTTCGTGTAAGAATAGAACGATGTCATTTGCGGGGTATGAAAGCAAATGCAGTATTATCAAAGAAAAAAATTAATGCAGTCATCGAGGATTACTTATTTATAATGAAGTGAATTCGAGATTTTATGGGAAACGTAGCCAATGGTGTTTATATGAAACATGGTTTTAGAAGGGATACATACATATAATCTAGAATTCAGTACATTTTAAATAAGCAATCCTTTGTGATTGCATTTAAATTTTTTTTTTAATTTGGATATAGCTGGCTTCGCTTTTATACTCCACATTATTTGTTCCCTGTTCTTTTATAAAAAACTAGTTGTAACACGTAAAAAATGACGTACTGTTACATGTCGGTTCCTAAAGAGTACGCAAAATTTATGTAATATCGGTCAAAAGATGTTGATTTTTATAGAAAATGTATCGTGGGATAAAGGAAGAAGGGATGAATTTCTTTTATGTTAAATAAAATAAAAAAATTCAAATAAAAAAAAATCATAAAAATTAATTTTAAAAAGATTGTTAAAAATGTATCGCGGGGAGAGGCTGGGGTAATAGGGAAGAGGGAGTATCATCAATGTTATTAAAAAAATTAGAGAAAAAAAAAGTTACAGACGTTTCAGGAAGTTACGGACAGACAGACAGACGATTATTCTTGTCGGGATGGTTCCATGGACACAGAAACAATGATAAACCGTCCTAAGATTGTATCAATCATCAAATTACTTTTAAAATAAAGCTAAATTAATAACGTTACTAACAGTAATTTGATGATTGATGTTGATGAAAAAAATCCTTTAAAAAAATAAGAATCCGGGTACTGAAATAACGAGACAAACAAGATGGCAACATGATAAAAAATGTTCAATAACCGAATAAGCACTAAAAAAAGAAGATATCATCCTCGTAGCTTAGCTGGGTGTAGATAAACTTTTATATTAAATTGTGAGTTTTATATTTATTTGTGTCTGTGGGATGGCCCGAAACTCAAAGCCATCTTAAAATGAAATAACTTTTTGTTTCTTAATAATTCGCATTTATTCTTTTATAAACACAAAACACAGTTCTCGAAAATAAATTGTATTAGTTTTGAAAGTTACATCCCTCAAATAATCAAAATTTTGCTCTTCGCACTGACGCACTTTTTCCAAGATCTGTCGTAATTTTTCTTAACTTATCTCTTCAATTTCTTCACCGATATTGGTCTTCAATTGCTGAGTGGTTCGACGATTGTTACGGTGTACTCTCTCTTTCAAGTACTCCCAAAGAAAGTAGTTTCAGAGTTTCGCGAAATAATCCTTCTTCCAGTATGGTCAGTAGCACAATATTGTCGGTGTATATCTCTGATGTATTTTGACTGCAGTACGAGCGAAATTCTCTAGCGTTTCTCGATACCTTTCGTTAATAAGATCCATAAACCTTTTCCACGTGTACTTTCATAGGGTGCAGATTACGTTGTTAGACTATTCTTTTGGATAAATTTTTTGTCGCCCAAAATCGCATATTTTCTTTATTAACAAATCTTTTTAGGTGTAAGTGTTAATTAGAATAAAATCAGATTCTTGCCTTGACAATTCTTGAATAAGGAAATACGCTTTTCATAAACTGGACTATATTCTTTACTCCCTTTATAATAACTCGTGGCGTCTGATTGATTGATTGCTTGTCTGACAAAAAACTTTGGATCGATTTTTAACCCTTTTCCCGTGATCGAATCGAGCTGAAACTTTGCAAGCTGACTCGTGGCGACGATCAAGGAGATCTGGCAAATTTTCGTTAAAAATAATAATTATAGTAAAATTTTGTATTTTTCAAATTATTAATGGTTTTTTCATACACCTCAGTAGTAAGTTGTATGGAGATTTCGACGTATATGGTAGACACGAAACCCGAAAATGAGAAAGGAAGTATTGTAAAAACTTGTTTTTTTTGGTTACTTTTTATTACTCCCTTACTTGTAACTCGTAGCGCCTACGGTTTGTTATCTGCCGGAAAAACTTTAAATCGATTTTGAACCCTTTTCCCGTAATGTAATCAAGCTGAAACTTTGCAGGCAGACTCGTGGCGACGATAAAAATGATCTTACAAATTTTCGTTTCAAAAAATTTAATAATTATAGTATAATTTTGGATTTTTAGAAATTTTAATGAGTTACGATCCCGACGCGTGCAGTAGGCACTAAACCTGATTCAATGAGAAGGGGAGTATAATAAAAACTTGGTTTTTATGGGTTAGTTTTTTCAAGGATTTCTGAAATTCAATCGCAAAAAAGTGCATTTACTTGGAAGAATAAAAAGATATATAACTAAAAATACAAGTTTATTAATATTCAATACTATCACTCTCCCGTAATAATAGATAATTGTTCCAGTTTATTATTTATAAGCGACGAAGAAATGCTAAAGAAACTTCAAATAGTACAAAACAGAGCGGTGCGAATAATATTGAAGTGTAATAGGAGAACAAAGATAACAAAAATATCGAATACCCTAGGACTAGAAACAGTAAATTAAAGAATAAAGTATAATGTATTGGTGCAAATATTTAAAATTAAACACGGATTAGTACCCAAATACTTAAAGATGAAGCTGAATAGGGATTTTCATTCGTACAATACAAGAGGAAGCGACAACGTAAGACTTTCGAAGAAAAAGGAAAACACCTCACAAAGTTGTATGGTGTACAAAGGTTTAAAAATTTTCGATAGCCTGCCAAAGTGAATTCAAAACATGGTGAATATATAAGGAGGTTTAAACAGTAGTGCAAACATTTTATTGTAGAAACTTTTTAATGACTACATGGAATGCAATATGTTTGAGTGAAAGCATGTATTAGCCCACTTAAATAATTAAGAAAAATAAATAAATTACAAAGTGGCTTCAGGAGGCAAATTAAAACTTTGGAAATTAATTAGCGATTTATTCATTAGTGATTAATTTATTATTAAATGGGGAAGGTCACTTTGCAAAAATTAAACTTAACGCAATTTTTTAAATCGCACCATTTAGTAATATATCACTCGTATATGAACACTTTATTATCGCTGAGAACACTTTATTATCTCTCGAAAAACATTCAATTCTTGCACATAGAAGTCGCACCTATTTATTTTGCCTCTAAGTTAAGTACTCGCTCGAATGTTTTGCTGGTATCTATCCCTCCTAAATTCGCGACTGGGCATACCTGGCCGATGCCTCGCGACTAACTTCGCACCGAACGAACTGTAGAAAAAAACGCGACTAGTCCCGGTATTTATACCCAAACTGTGGTCTGTAAGATTCTTTCCCTTTCTAGTATTCAGAAGAAGATTCCCGTCGCTTCTAGGTTGTTCCAGGTGTAGATAATTCTAGATTACTATATTTTGTTCTAGATCCTTCGATTCAGACAGTGCGCTTTTTCTTCTGCTACCGTGACAATAAAATGAAATAGTAAATAAAAAAAATTGTCACCCTGTACCATATTTGGAATATTTATCGTATGCCATCCCGGATTTCTTGTAAAATTATCACGCCCTAAAATTGTCTCATACATTATTTTGATAAAGCTTAGGAAATTCTTTCAAGTCGCGGGCTACGGGTCTCCGTATCAACCTCTTCATGAAACCCGCTCCGTAACGACGACTTTGAGCATTATTTTAAGCATTCTGAAATTTACGAAAGCCTTACGAAGAATAAAACTCTGCGCATTGCCGCATGTCGTATTATCTGCACGTGGTCGCTGTCGTCGAACAGCATTTCCGGGCTCTCTTCATAATTTTCACCGTTCGAGATAAAAGGCTTCATAAAATATTTAAACTGCAGATTATTACAAATTTATTCCTTCGCTGCACATTTACTGCTCACGTACTGCTACTATAACTGTTACAAATATTTGGCCTGGTGCATTATTTAGTAATAAATGGGTTTTTTATAATTTAGCCAGAGGAAAGGGTTTTAGAGAAAGTAAAACCATGTAGATACGAGGGGCGCCACTATGTCCAGTTCAGTCTTGTTTGACATTTAACTAACGCGTCATTACCAGCGAAGTCAAAACCGTAGTCAAAAACAATGTGGTCATCGCGTTGTAAGCCGAGTGGTAAATATCAGGCGAGTACCTACTGACAAGCGAGAAGCCTCTCTAGTACGAATGTGAGCGATTTAAATAACGTGCGAAATTCAACAGAATATTCGAGAAAGTGATCGACGCAATAGAAACTAATAAAAATTAGTAAGAATTAAGAAATTGTACAGTGTATGAAATATTCTATAAAGATTAAGTTTCTGTAAATTTAATTATTTAATTTGTGCCCAGTAATTTTGCGTAATATCGTCATAATCGTAGAACAACGACGCATGTGATTTTTCTCAAGTTAGCAGGAGAGCAGATTAAAGTTTTATTTACATAAAGACACTTTATGCCATAGCTCGATAACTACGAAAGATTTTCCTTTGAATCTTGGGTTATTTATTCAAAGTGGATACTTTTAAAACCTCAAATATAGTTAGCGCAGTAAAACGATGTTTTTTTACATGCCGCATTGTTTTACGATCGCAAATCAGATCGTAAAACGTCGTTATACCAACTTCGTATATACACGGTAAAATTAATGAGAAAAAACATTTACCCATAAAAACCAAGTTTTCATTATACTTCCTTTCTCATTTACTAGAATAGGTTTGGGGCTTTACCTACGCGTTGGGCTCGAGTCGGGCGAGGCTATGAAAGCGAGTAATAAAAAATTTCGAAAAATCCAAAATTATACTATAATTATTAATTTTTTTAAGCGAAAATTTGTGACTTCATTTTTAACGTCGCCACGAGTCTGTTTGCAAAGTTTCAGCTCGATTGGATCACAGGTAAGAAGTCGATCCAAAGTTTTTTCGACAGACAAGCAAGCAAGCAGACGCTACGAGTTAAAAGAAAGGGAGTAAAAATACACTTTTTATATACCATTAGATGGCGTCTTTTTTTCACTTTTTAACGATCCAAAAAAGTCAATATGGAATTTTTTGCACATCCGTCATTGTTCTACGATCATGACGATATATAAAAGTTTTAATTATTTTGGCGTCTCATGTGCCTCCCGCAGCTACGTCTCGTGACAATATATTTATTAAAAACTAGTATTTATTAAAAATTGTAATAATATAATATGTATGACATGAATATCCCGAATGACTTAAATTGTCGCCGCGTCTGGAGAACATCCTACATTCTTGAGACGTCGCCCCGTATCAATGATTTGCTGAACCTCATACGTAAATGGAATCTGTTAAGATAATATTCCGGTAGAAATAACTTTCCGAATTCGCGCACCGCACAGTTTCAATGAACACTTCCACGTACCTACCAGCTGTGTTCCATGTATGCGGGCTTTTATCTTCTTTCCACTCCGCGCACTCCATCGCTTTCTACGAAAGTTTTCAACATTGAAATCTGTAAAAATAATTTTAAATCTTCTTCTTCTTTTTCTTTTCTATCCCTTATCCTGATGGGTCAAGGTCCCGCATAAAAGGTTCCAACTTTTCCTGTCTTGGGCTTCGCTCTCCACGTCAGCCCAATTAATTGTGACTAGGGAATGCAATTCCAATCCCGCGAGATCTCGAGGCATTTTACGAGATCAATCCCGAACCGAAAAATCGGACGAGATTATCAGGATTGATCAGCATTTCTTATGTTTTGTATGTTTAATTGTATATGTCTATAGAGCTTTTAGTAAATACTTAAAACTTATGATCACGTCACATTCAAATAATGAAAATAGCTTTGAATAATATTTGCTGTATTTAATCGACCTAACATAGTAATAAAAACTATTACTGGTTAGTAGTTTTTACTCTACTACATTGACCGATGCTTGGAAAAATGCCTACAAAAACTTTAATGCAATGATTATTGCCTGCCCAACATAACTTGGCGTGCGGCAGGATTGAAACTAAAACCCGCCCCGCCCGCACCCGTCGATAACCCCTCGCCCTGTCATTCAGTACAATTTTGTATTTTCTCGGGAGCTGTGACATCTTGATTACCAATATACACTGAATTATTATGTCCAAAACAACCAAAACAGTCCGGGGTGGTGCAAGAACAATTGCCAATGAAGTATTAAAGTTTTGCGAAGCTGAAAAAGCAAATAATGGACCGATATTACCGTCTGATAGTTTGACAGATAGAGCGGCCGCCTCGGAGCGCGCTGTTACCCGACTAAATTTATATTGACACTGGTCACCGGACATTCAGTACATTAACTTCTGTTTCGCGACAGGGGCGACCTCCCTCGCACGCCAAGTTATCGTGGTGGCACTCTAATAATGAGCATTTTAGTAACAATGCAAGGCATTGTCGTTAATTACTATTCAGCTCTGTAAACAAACAAAAAAAAACAAAAGTATTCGGGATCCCGATCCGTGGGGATCCCGAGGGATTGGAAATTCTAATCTCGAGGGATCCCGAAAGGGCAATCCCGACTCGGGATTGCATTTCCTAGTTGCGACCTCACTTCGCAGCAGTTCTTGACAAATTCGCTCGACTTTCGACCCGCTATTCCGACACAACATTAACTTTCCTTATACTATAAGGAATTTAAATGTTGTGTCGGAGTAGCAGGTATACAAACAAGGCTTGGAGTGATCATAATAGATTGCCGTCTGTACCATTTTCCTGTAGAGCACTCCATAGTAACTGATGTGGTACTGATCATACACCTTTTCTAAATCTAAAAAATCTGTCAAAAGAAGCAAGACTAGCGGTACATAATGGCGTTCTAGCGCCAACCCTTGTGTATGGAAGCGAAGCCTGGAATTGACAAAAGAGGAATGAAAGTAGACCGAATGCGGTGGAAATGCGGTCACTAAGACGCTTGTGTAGAAAATCTTTGGTCGATAGAGTGAGGAATGAACAAATTAGAAGTGAATGCAATGCTGGCTGTTGTGTGGTAGACAGAATAAAGAAAGGAGTGCTGAGATGGTTTGGTCATGTGGAACGTATGAACAAGGAAAGGATGGATAAGAAAATATATGAGGCGAATGTTGAAGGCAACAGACCTGGCGCGATGAGGTACTACAAGTATTTGAGGATGGCCCTGTTAAAAAAAGCCGCAACAGCCGTAGAACGTGTATGAGAAGATGTATAAATGTGGCCGAAGCAAAAGTGGTGTGCCAGGATAGAAGAGTGTGGCGTTCAATCCTCTCTGCCTACCCCTGCGGAGAAACGGCGCGATGGTTAGTTAGTTAGTTAGTTAGTCCGTGTATATCTCAAACTTACGTGACTTTTCGATAGCTTGCTGCAGGGTGAACAAATGGTGTGTTATCTCTCTTCTCGTTTCTCTTTCTCTCCAGAAGCCTTTTTTCTCTCTTTCGCTCCAGAAGCCACATTTCTCCTCCCGTATTAACTATAATATAACTGCTTTAGCATTAAAACAATGCTAAACTGGATGGCGAAAGTGTAGGGCTGATACGGGAGCTTTTTCTCGTAGAACGACCTTGAATCTGTGGTGGGTCCCACTTCACTGCTCCTCCTGCATTTTTCCCTCTGTGATGCTACGACACTTTTTTCGAGGATTCTACTGAATATCTTTTCTGGTTAACTTTACTTTTTATCTCCTTTCTTAAATAATTTTAAATACTTTATAAACATATATAATATTCCTAGTAATGTCGTTAATAAATAATAAAGAAACGATATTAATCCCAAGAGCAATCCAAGTAGTATTCTCGAGAGGGTATAAAATTGTATTGGGTATTCATATAAATGAAGTGTATTTAAATGTTCAAATCAAGTTCACCCTCATTTTCTCAATGTCAGGGTGAACTCAGTAAACGCTTTAGAAAACAAATCACTAATTACGGCGAGACATGTAATACGATAAGTGCTTCAACAGAATTCATACATATTTTGTTTCATAGCACGATTATTTATTTTATAACGACTACAATCAATATTCCTACTCGCATCGAGCAAGCCTATAACTTAAAAAAATAAACTTTTAATGCTGAGGGTTTCAGGTTTGAATCCCGGTAAGGTCACAGTAAATCTATGAGATTTATTAAAGCGTGGGTGTTTTTGTGACGTAACGACTTCGGTAAGTGGATACAAATAGGTTAGCTGAAGTAAATCGCGTCCACAAAACTAATTTCGATGATTGTGCTTTCGCTGTGGCTGGACCAAAGTTATGGAACAAACTGCTTAATAAACTGAGACAAACAGACAGCTTACCACAGTTCAAAAAACAACTTAAGATGCATTTATTTAGACAATCCTATATAAACCTATAACTAATGTTTTCCACTCGTATTGTGTACTCCGCAAAAACACCTAATTCTTTCAGGCACTCCTAACTATCATAGTATTAAACTTTAATTGCATTTCTTGCATGCCACCTACGAATAAGTAATCGTAAATAAGTTTTTTTTAGCAGTAAGTTGTTTTGTAAGATAATATTTTTTCTGCGTAAAGCGCCCTTGAGGTGAGTATTCGCGAAAACGGCGCTATATAAATTATACAAATATTATTATTATTATTATTATTATTATTATTAACTATTGGCCTGTTAAAGCGTTAAAAAAATGCGATAATAAGTAGCTATGAGGAGAAATTATTACGGCCAATGTACACGGAATAAGACACAAGTCTAAATATCGTGTATAGGTCTTTTCACTTAAGAAAGACAATCGAATAAGTATGTGTAAGCCGTGCGTACGACGCACATTTTATAGTTGAGTTGGTATTGTAAGGAGTCAAAAAAGAATTGAGCACTCCACAACACTATTGAAGAATCGAGAACGGTCTACGGTGTTCTACGGCTTTCGGGAAACATCTGAAACATTCTACAAGAATCTAGAAGCCACGAGAATCATCTCCGAAACTCTATAAAAACCCAGAAAGTACAAAGTACTCGCATCTCTCGGATATAAATACGGGACCAGGCGCGAGTTGTTGTTACGGAGCGTATTTGACAGCGAAAACAGAAGCGAAGACGGCCGCAGGCCGGGATGGCCGTGCGGTAACTCAGGCGAATTTTCTGGAAAACATATTATGTAGCGAAATAAACCGAAGAGAATAATACGTACGAAAATCGGATGGAATATTCTAGTGAATGTTTAATAAAGTGTTAAGCGATAATAAAGTGTCTATTTACTAGTGATATATTATGGAATGGTGTAATTTAAAGGATAGCATTAAGCTAAATAGTGTTAAGTGACTTTGTACGTTTAAATAATTAATTCATCAGTAATTGATTATTATTTTATTTTTTTAAATAGAGATGCGAACACGGAATTCGTGTCACATCAATATTCTTACTATTTTCAAATTAAGCTAAACGCTTGTGCTATGAAAATAGGTCTAACTTGCTTGTCTGGAGTGAGATTCGAACCTGCGACCTTTGGATCACGAGGCGAGAGTCCTAACCACAAGACCAACAAGCTACTAATTTCCAGCGTTCTCATTAATTCCTCCAGCAGCCATGGCACGTGACGTATTTACGGGTATAAACACCAACACAACGAAACAATGTGCCTTATACGCACGGCTTATACATATACGATTGTCTTTCTTAAAACGAAAGACGTTTACACGTGTTGAGATTTCAATCACGAAATAAACTCGGACATCAGCTCCAGATTGATAGAAAGAGACAACAACACTAACTCGAGTATCAATCATTCCATTTGACATTTATACTCGACAAAAGCATCATCTTGAACCATGGACATCTAAAACTATTTATTCTGAAAAGTTAGACAAATAAAAGACATTCGTTTTATGGAGCTCCTCCTCCGAGATTGACACCCAGTTTTCCCAGTGCACCTGTGTTCGAGATAGAAAAAAATATCACGTACTTGTTAAGATTTTTTTAATTAGATAAACCATTTGTTAAAACCAATCGCTTAAAACTATTTTTTGTGATTGCTTTCAAATTTCTCCCAATTTTACAAAAAAAAAGGTTTTTCCGTATTGGATGTAGGTACCTACTATGTTGAATACATTTCTTTCTTAATAGTAAAATTATCTTCTTTTCTGTCTCAAACAAAAATCTTACCTGTCAAGTCACGGAGGTTGAGCTCAACGTAAATAGATTTTACGCGGCCAATTTCTTTTTTCTTTGAAAAAATGTATAATTAATATTAGTTCAATATGTTCCTTAATATATACGAAAAATAAAAATTATTAATCATATCTTTGTAAAAAATTATCCAATTTCTACCTTAAAAAAACAGGTTAGTGGAGACCCTTAATATGTCTAGCCATACAGATACTATGTACTTTCTTGCACTGTCCCAACTCATTGCCTTGGTAGGCTGTTGGGGTCGGCTCCTTTCATTCTCAGGCTGCATCTTGTTCGATTCTGGGTATGGCTTTCATCCAGCCGTTTCTCTGTAGTATTTTGGTGCATTTAATCATCCGTTGTGTGTATGTAATGTGTGAACTTTCAATCCTATCTTTTAGTGTTACTCCTGCCGACCATTCGCATTTCTGCTGTTTCGAGTTGCCTAGAGTAGGAGTTGTACATAGTCCAGCATTCAGAGCCATACATTATCGAGGGTCTAACAATAGTCTGGTATATCTTTCCTTTAAGTTTCATAGACATTCTCGGGTCACATAAGATTTTTGTTACGGATCTAAATTTCATCTATCCCACATCTATTCTATGGTCATCATCCGCTGCACATCCTCTGTCTCTGTGGATGAGTGAACCCAGATAAATGCGTCATAGCTGGATAATGTTTCCCCATCCAGTTGGATTAAAGGAATTGCAGCATGTGAGTCTTCAAATGGCAGGTGCAGATATTCCGTCTTTTTCCTGCTAATTTTTAGGCTATTATCCTCCAGGATCTTTCTCCACCTTTCCAGACTATTCTGTAAGAACTGTACTGATTATCTGTTATCAGTACTACATCATCCGCAAAAACCATAATCTTGAGTCATAATCTTGATACAGATACTATGTATCTACAACAAATATTAAAAACATGAATACTTGTATCTGAAAAATTAGTGATAATATAAATTTTGTTCAATTGGTTGAGCAACTTGAGCTTTGTAGATTAACATTTAAAAAAAAATTATTTTAATGAAAAATGATCTACTTATATTCATTAATTACACCTACACGTTTCGGAAAAACCTTTCCATCGTCATAGTGTTTTATAAATGTCAAAATATCAAAATGAATGATGTCTTTTAATGGTTTTCTAAATTAATTTAAAATATTATTGCTGAAGTTCTTGAAGATGTCTCAAAAATAATGGTTTTTCTGAATTTTCAAATCATTAATCAGAAAATGATCACGGTTTTGATAAAAGTTATGACTTTCTATTTTACACATAAATAATTTGGTCTGAAATTGAATCATTTAGAATCATTGGAAATAAGCAAAGCATGAAAAATAAACAGTATTATTAATAATCAATTAAATTTAACTACTAGTCTAAAAATTTCAGCTTTTATATTTAATTTTTTTTTTGATAATATGATTAATCTTATCATGGAATACGTCATGGACCGGTGATAAAGTGGAAACTATTGAATCTGTTGAAAAATCTTGCAACAATTCGAGCTCACATTACATCACACGCAACACAGTGTTTCGGGTCACTCTTGACTTTAAAAAGGTAGGGTCTGTCATCTTCAATAAAAATATTACTTTGATATGAATGTAATCTGTTTAGAAATGTTTCCGAGCCAGTGATTCGTGACAATAGGGAGAGCCTCGCTGAACCACCTCCAGATTATCCTTTAAAAGAACTTTATTGAAAACAGTATCCCGTCCATTCCCGAAAACCCTCGGGAGATTGATTCCGAAAATGGAAATACCGGAACCGAACGGAAACATTTTAGAGAAGGGATAAACCCAGGATGTCTGTAGGATCTACGGTTCTTAAATCTGAAAAAAAAATCATGTTGAAACAATAAACAGAAGTACTTGAGCTCTGCTCTGGGCCGTCATGCCGAGGCTTTTTACTCCCTTTATATTAACTCATGGCGTCTGCTTGCTTGCCGTCAACAAAAACTTTGGATCGATTTTTGACACTTTTCCCGTGATCCAATCGAGCTGGAGCTTGGCAAGTAGACTCATGGCGACGATCAAGAAGATCGATCAAATTTTCGTTAAAAAAAATTAATAATTATAGTTTAATTTCGGATTTTTAGCAATTTTATTGGTTTTTTCAAATTGGAATCATTAGAAAAGTTTGATTAGCAACGGCGCGGCGGCCCGATAACGTCGCGGAATATTTTCTAAATTTGAATTACTCCGTCGGTATAATAGGTACATCACTACGAATTTTGAAAATTTACAAAACAATTGGTTCACAGATGACAGCAAAATTGGGTTTTTTGGGAAAAAATCAAATAATAATTTATTTCTTTTCGATTTCTGCTTAGTTTTGAAGAATTCTACATTACTCAAATCTGATTCTGACTAAATCATTTGACGCTGGAAATTC